>CAAKMY010063998.1:6217-17799 GCA_901111285.1 Corrigiola litoralis
TTGTCATGACAACATCTAATGCATCTCACTATATGCATATATTTATAAACTCTACCGTCAAATATGTACCAAAAAAAAAAATAAACTCTACCGTCAAATAATATAGAAAAGTTATGATTTCCCGGCATCGCCGGGTCCAAAAATTAGTTATTATAAATTAATATTATGCCTTTGAATGGTATCAAGTCTCTACCAACAATGTTTACCAACAACCAAATGAGGGGAAATTAGTAAATTACTATATCGATGGAATAGATAACTTATTCGAGTAAAAACTTAGGTGAAGGCTAAATTTTTATGTAAAATAAAATGCAAAAAAAACAAAAAGCAAAAAAAAATAAAAAATGTAAAACCCCAAAAATAGGCCCCAAAGCCCTAAACCCTCTTCCTATCTCTCAAAGCTTCAATCTTTCACACTCTCTTCTCTTCACTCAGGTTAATAAATCACAACCCTTTTATTATTTTCATCTAAACTTTATATTATAACTGAAATATTATTCTTATTATATACTTGCCATGAATTAATACCTCTCATTTATGTGGGCATTTTGTTGATTAAATTTGGACTGACCCTTTTGCAGATTGTTGATGCTAAATGAAGTGTTAGTGAAGTTTTATACTGCAGTTGGGTAGTTAAAGATGAGGTGGCAGAACCAACTAAAGTGCTTAATCAGTGTTATTGGGAAAAGGGTGGACCAAAATGTGATTGGAAATGGCAGTTTGAGGAATCTTTATACTTGTTCTTATATACCATTGATTAAATTTGGTATGATTTATTGTTGCAGTATTGTTTTGATGTTTATATGTGGAAGTTTGTGGATTGTAGTTAAGTTGGTTATTATATAAGTGTGCTTTTTGGTGGATGGAATGGAAGTTCTGTTTGTATGTTCATCAAGTTTGATTTCGGGTCGTAATTGCGACTGTTGGTTGATTAATTTATAAAGCATAATTCTTGGTATGTGTCACTTTTTTTTTTTGGTCTGAAATGTGCGCACAAAGTCGCTGATAAGAATCGAACCCCTCATCAACTTTGATTTTGAGTAGTTTTGTAAATATTTATTAGTGAGAAGCTTTTTAGTTGCTGCAGAAAGTATTGGGAGAGAGCGTTGATTTTTTATCATAAAAATAGACGGAGCCATGCTGCCGAACAAAGGGATATATATCTCTGATTTGACTTGGGCTAGCAGGAATCTTGGTTTTATTTAGCTTGCATGGAGTTCAATAAAAGTAGTCGGTCTTTTCTAAAAATTTGTCTTTTCCATAAGTAGAGTTTTTTTTTTTTTTGTGAAATGAAACTTGTTTTCTGCTCAGCAACTTTGATTTTAGGTAGGTTTGAAAGCATGTAGATTGCAATTACTTGATTCATGGCACTCTTGTATATTACTTGATTCATGGCACTCTTGTATAGTTGTGCCTATCAGCTTGTGGAATGGAATATTTGATATTGGTGATTGTGTTTTTGTGTAAAATAGGTGAATCAAGTGCATTGAAGTTGCCTTATGAAAATGTACCTAGAACCTTACATCAGTACTTCCAACAGATGGTAAGTGATGTGTTCTGGCTTCGCTTAAAGTTCCTGTTTAGTAGTTCTCTTGTATGTTGGCAACTTGTTATGGCTGCTTCAGAGTTTCTTCTTACCTTGACTGTAATTATTTGTTAGTTACTAAGCTTTCAGATAGGAATTCACCTTGTAGTTCTTAAAGGTTTTCTAAGAATGACTTCCGATATTCTGTTACTGTTCGACATATATTGATCAAGGACTTTAAATTGTATGAGCTATCTGGAATCATTACCAAAATGCAGTTATATGCTTTTGCCGCCCGGTACATTTGCAACGTAGATATATGTTTTTCATTATATAAAAAACCAATCAATAGGAATCATACAAAATGTCAAAGTCAAATACGGAGTAAATTATAACATATAAAAAACCACTCAATAGGAATCATACAAAATGTCAAAGTCAAATACGGAGTAAATTATAACCCAAGTATAAGAAATAATGGTTGAGCGGACTTTAACAGTAAATTGATGTAGGAGAGAGTGAGATGAAGGGGATAGAAAGTGAGAATGGTCTGTGCTCTCCATTTACATTGGAGGTGGTCACTTTTTTTTTTTGTTGGAACGAAGTTCAAACAACCTTTATTGAGGGGTACAAAGTCAAAACTACAAAACTTCCAAAATTATACATTCATGATCTACAATTTGACGCTTTTTTATTTTTTGTCCCTAAAAGAAGAGCGTAGCTGATACTACTGTATACAATAAATTCGAGAGGTAGCTGCTAAATGCCATGCACTGCCATCGAACGTCGATATGAGAATTTATGGGATTCTGTAAACTTCGGATGAGTGCGAGCGAATCTATAAAGATCTGAACTTTGTATATTCCTTTCATCTTGGTCACTGTACACGCATCCAAAAAAGCCATCAACTCTGCCTGCATGGTACCTGCACGTGCTGCATATCCTTCCCTGTCACCATTCCCATCTAATCAGATCCAGTCTGAACCTGCAAAGTTATTCTGTTAATCCCATGCTACATCTATGACAATTGTGTATATCCCCAAGTCTGAATTTTGTGTCTCCAAAGTCCAAACTGACATGTACCTTCACATCTGAACCTTCTGGTTGGTGCTCGACCTTCAAGTAATCCTGTTTATTCTCATATCTATAGATCCTTCGTGCTTCTTTATACTGATTCGCGAAGGAGGTCATATTTCTGATCTCTTAATAGAATATCATTTCCTTGCAAACAGTATGTCTAAAAAGTTGCCAAGGTGAATCTTTGACCATTAATACTACAAGATATAAAATAAAAAAAAATTATAAGAGTAAGATTCGTCTAAAAAGTTTCTTTTACATGGATAAAATTTATATTTTTTCAATTATATATTTTGTTTTATTGATGGTGAAAGTATGACTTCAAATAGTCCCAAAACAAAAGTAGGAAAATTGGTCTAGAATGGAAGAAGTAATTGGCAGGTCTCATTGATACTAGTAGCTCGAGATTTCAATCTTGATAATAAAGGGTGTCTTTCATTCTCTTTTCCAAAAAAAGAGTTCTCCGCTTTTAAAATTGGTAGAGGCTAGAGCTTCTTTCACAGTTTCATCCAATCATGATTCTGTTGGGGATCCTTCATGCTCAGCAAGAGATATTACATAGCCCGTCTTGACGCTGTAATGACCACTCTGAGTATACTTTCAATATATGTAATCGAACATAGGTGTTCTTGACAATTTAATAGCAAGGATCTTTTTAGCTACTTACATTCCAAATAGCTGTCATAAGAAAAGAAAAAGATGAGAGAAAAGTTGTGTAACTTGGAGGCAGAGGGAGGAGGTGGTTTACTTGGGAAGGGATAGGAAGGAACTGCAAGGACCAAAGAAGAGGAATAACCTGGAAAAATTGCAAGCTCATACTGTAGTAGTCAGAATACTGTGATTTTCATTACAATTTGCTTTCCTAAACATAGCAGTGCAAATTAGTCCAGCTATTAGTATAAGTATTATATTCCAGGGCTGAATCTTGCAACCAAAAAAGCCCATGCTTTTGCAATTAATACTTGATTAGCACTCAGCGTTATTGTTATTGTTGTTGTTGTTGTTGTTGTTGCTGCTGCTGCTGCTGCTGTTGTTGTACCGTATTGAAGTTCTTATTGCTTTTTAGGTCTACTGCAATTGGTTTATGAGGCTGTTGTATGTGAACTAGTATAGTTGAGGCTTCTATTCATTTAGATTTTTCTCTTCATAATTTCAGGGAATTTCCTCATCTAGGTTGTTGCTTTCAGACTCCTCTGATGTGACACCGATATCTTCTCCACTGATCCCTATATCAGCAGCAAAAGCTGGGAAGAGTGAGACTGAGACTGAAAACCAGCCTGTAAAGCCAAAGCCTGATAAAGTTCAAGCAGTTTTGAAAGGAATAAAGCAGGTAAACGAGCTTTGAGGATGTGTTTAATATAATATATGAACTTTGTAAGTTTGAAGGACCAGTAGCCTCCCGTAGTAGTTCAGTTATCGAGAGTATGTTTAGTCTTACTTCTAGCCATCTGCTCCTTGTGTGCCATTAAGTACTTCAAGTATCACTATCTGCTTTATGTGTTAGCTCCTTCCCTCCTTGACTAGAATTCTAAGTTTGGATGTGATTTGTGCAGAGTCATGTAGGAGATTGCATGTAATTATGAAATGACCATCCGTCTTATAACTATCAGTCTTACGCCTGGTTAATGTTTTGTTGAATTTGTTGCTTGTAGAGTCCTAAAAAGGTAAATTTAGTTGCTGCTTTGGTTCGTGGAATGCGTGTAGAAGATGCATTGCTGCAGCTGCAAGTCACTGTGAAGCGGGCATCGAAAACTGTCTATCAGGTTTGAGTTATTTGAGCACAAAGTTCAATGTTTAGTTTAATACCTAATGTCGAGACTTCTGCTAATTTATGGAGCATGCTTGGATGATAGCATAAGAAATGAATTGAATTTTGGAATTTGAGGATTTTTGGTGACTTGGCCATTTAATTTTTTTGATTGCCAAATGCTACATGCTTTTAATCCAAAAACTCCTAAGTCCTAACTATATCAAGACCTTGTCTGCGGGAATGAAAATGAATCTGGTCAGACTTCCAACCACTCAAACTAAGGAAGTTTACCTGACAACATATATTGCGGGCAATCTACTCACATGATTTGACCCATTGTCATATAGAACTGAAATCAAGAGCAATTTAGATGCTAGTTGTCTTTCCTGTATTTTACTCGTCTTTTGGAGATCCAAAGTCCATATGGATGTTTTTCATTCTACAATTTAGTCACTATCACTTTTCTAAGGTCCAGTTGAATCTGAAGATTTTATGTGCACATGCAGGTTATCCATTCTGCTCGTGCAAATGCTGTTCATAATCATGGATTAGATCCAGATAGACTTCTTGTTGGTAAGTACCCTTTGAAAGTAATTCTACCATACATTTGGCTAAAGAGTGAACCATTGCTAAAACCCGGAAATGTTTGGAAGGAAGTGGAAAAGAGGTAGATTAGAGATTTGAGGATTGATGAACTGCCTTCTCCTGGTGGTTGTGCAATTTTATTTTATTTTTTCCTTTTTTCGACCTGAGGTGGTTGTTGTGCTTCTATGAAATGTACCACCCACCCGTATGATGTCGTTTGTGTTTTTGTGTCGTTTGTGTCATTTGTGTCATATCATGTATCCTATTGATGTGACATGAACATTAGTTATGATGATGACAATGAATATTGCTGGAGCTAAACGTCTCATTTACGACAGCTAAAACTTTGTTTATTCTGTATATGATTTTTCCAGCTGAAGCTTTTGTTGGCAAAGGATTTTTCAAAAAGAGATTAAGCTACCATGCCAAAATGAGACATGGGATAATGATGAAACCAGAGTGTAGGTTAACAGTGGTGGTAAGAGAATTGACTTTAGAAGAGGAAGCCGAAATAGCAAGACTCAAAGTCAGTAATTTCAAGAAGCTTACGAAACGGGAGACACGTCTGGTCCCTCACAAGCTTATTGAGAGTAATCCAGTTTGGGGAAGAAAGAACAAAGCAACTGCTGATGCATCAAATGTTATGGCTTGAACTTTTTTTCTTTCATGTAATACCGTCTGTTGTCATTAGTGATTCCATCATCAAATGATCTGGGGCGCGTAACACGAGATATAATTGTGATACGTCGTCTACTCGTCTGTCATTTCTCTGCTACATTTTGTCATAAAGATTAATGTAAACAACATGGTGACTATCTAGAAACCAGTGGCAGCTGAATTGGAAATTACTTTAGCTAGCAATGGTATGGTTGGAGCCTATGTTTCATTTCGGTGAGTCTATTCGAGTATATCTATGGTCAGAATTTTATGTGCAACCCAAGCATGTAATCAAGTCAGGCATTTCGATATTGATAGATAATCAGATATCTTTGGTTGAAGTAGCACAGTAATTCTGTTTGGCAGAGAGGGCAACTTGAGCATTTGCGTTAATCTGAATTCTTTTTTTTGTTGAGTTTCTACTTTATACATCCAAGTTTTCCTAGTTTAAGGGCTGCGTCTACATTAGGGGCTTCACATTGTGAGGGTCTTAGGGGTATTGATAGAGAAGTTAACTAGAGAATCAATAACACTTTAAATTACACAAACCTTTTCGTAAGAGGCATGGGCATTAGAAATGAGGAAAAGAACACGAGGTTCAAACATTACTTTAGGTGTATCCCAGATCATGTACTCCCATATCAAACCCATTTTAAGTTTCTAATTCCTTTTACTGGTTTGTCTCTAATTCTTTTAGTGTTTTGTATGTACCTTTTTATAAAAAATACATGCACCTAATTTATAATTTAAAAAGGTATATATTTTCAAGAAAAATTACATCAATAAGTGAAATGGTATAAGAAAAATGACAAAAGGTGCACGAGAGATTATTAAGATATACTTCATTTCTTTGAATCCGTTTCTATATATATCATGATTTATTGATCGTTAAAGACTCAAAGTATTATCTCAATAGTGTCAAAAGACAAACATAAAAGAATTGAAAGAAATAGAGGTTATAAAGTTAGTACAACACTATATTGTAGACCAGCCAAATTCTATTACAACTTTCCTAATCAATCAACATCCTCCAATTCTCCATCTTAGTTTCATCGAGTACTTCTATAGTTCTATTCCACTTGTCCAATACTCGCAATAAATGATCATCTATTGAACAAATTTTGCAGCGATCATCAATTATTTATCTATTATGTCGAACCACTGGTCCAATACTCGCAATAAATGATCATCTATTGAACAAATTCTGCAGCGATCATCAATTATTTATCTATCATGTCGAACCACATCAGTTTATTTCTCTTCCATACTACTCCGTATGTTAGATCAATAAACCTTATTTAGCCTAATTTGGGTTGATGTGGGGGTGACATGCATGTCTCTTGTTCTCTAGTCCAAACCCTCCTAGTATTAGCTACAACAAGATTTTTTTGCTTGAGACATGCTGTATAGGATGTATATCTGAAGTTAGAATATTCCACTTAATTTTTGGTTTTCACTACCCGATTTAGTCCATATTCGAGTTTATAGAAACATTAGGGCGGACATGTTACACTTATTTAATGTGTGACTAATTGACTTGCATAACTTGCAGTATATCCAGGGATTTACTCAATAACATCAAAATAAGTAATTACATGCTCCCACGCTAGAAAAAAATGCCCTTACATAGAAAATCTTATGCCTTTAATTTTGTTAACTCATCATCGAATATAGTTGACTTTTAGGTGTCAGTAAATTACGGATCAGATATTGATTAGATGTCATAACATTTTTTTTTTCATAGTACAAACAACAAAATCTCTAATGACATACGGAGATCATAGGAGACTAGGAGCTAGATATAACTGACATACTGAAAACGATTCGTGTTAGCATAAGAGCCGCCCAGCATCCAGAATTCAGGATGTTTATAAATTCGTTTGTGAGTTTGTCAACTAGTAAGCTTGCCGACTAAGCTTAGGTTTACAGTGTAAAGGTCTTATGTTAACGATTTGTCCATCACAATTTATTAGGAGAGACCGTCTACTTTTATCATAAAACTAAACCAATCTTTAACAAGCTAAATTTTCTTAAGCTCCTACAAGCCCAAATTGAGTTGTAAATTTATATGCTTTTATTGGGCCAGCATGGCTTGGTCTACTTTTAAAATAAAAGTAGACGGTCTCTCCCAAAACTTCATATAGGAGTTACGCAAATTATTTTAGTTAATGATAGATTTAGACACAAATTGAACACTCTTAAAATAGTCATTTTGCTTACAATATTGTGAAAAAATTACCATTTCAACTCAATTTGTAAATCTTTTAAATAAAACTAGACCATCTTCCTAAATCCTAATAGTTGGTGAAAATGACTTAAATTATAGAAATCAAATTTAAAAGGTCTAATATTAACTTCTAAATAAACAATTTCATACAACATTTTTCAAGTTAGTTATAAGGCTTACCACCTTGTTATTCTTTGTCACCAAAAAGAAAAAAGGACCTTGTTATTCTTTGTAATGAAACTATTTGAGCACTATAAAGATTTTGGATTACGTTTTAAACGTAGTTCAGCAACCTTAGCCAAGCTGTTTGTTGCCCTCTCTTATGTAGGGGTTCGTTCTGAACGTAACATGCATAGCTATATCTGAATTATTCTCATAAAGCTTCCTTTCACATATCCACGCACAAAGGAAAGAATGAATAGAGCCAAATTTTCCAGAATAAACAAAAAGAAGTACAAACATGTAAATTGCCATTTGAGACCCAAAATGCATATACAATCTTCTACGTCATACCATTCATGAAGAAGGGTTCTCTAAGAAAAAAGCTGCGTAAACTTATCATTGCCAAACAAAGGCTGACAACACGGTATCAAACATACTTCGAACTTACCATTTTTACCAATACATGACCATAAGAGCATGTACATGTACTGATTGTGGTATTAAAAGTTGCAGTTGCGTTCTTATAGAAAGAAAAAATGACAGTTAAGGGAGACTTCATAGGTAATCCAGATTAGAGCACGGAAGCATCAGTAAATGATACAAATCGTTTGTGACGTACAAAGTGAATTTCAGAAGGAAACACCAAAGTTACAAGTGCGAAACTTTACTTTAAAGCAGAAAAAATGTCAAATTTACAAATCTTCACCGAACAGGAGAAAGAAGATGCATTTGACAAAAGAATTCAACTGAAGCCACAACAATAATGTGGATAGTATGATAATCAATATCCACAAAGTATATGGCCTTGCTAGAAACTATCTTCTCCTATGAAGGAGAAAAACAACACTCAAAAAATGGTTGTCGCTACCAAATGGATAGGTTTTCGCAGAGACAATTGAGGAAACAGCCGATCAATATTACACAGTCTTGAGACCCCATCATCACTAGATGGTAGATGATAGATGCATAAATGGGATTAAATACGCATGTGTTATAATTTGAACAAAGTTAGTGAATGGTTACCACTGTTGAGGCCTTGATGCTAGTTCTCATATGAGCACAAGCTTATATCCTTTATCAGACAGATTCAGACCCAGTACATTCATCATGAATTTCTCCGTTTTCTTTGCTTAGCTTGGACTTTGGCGAAGAGAATGAAGCTTGTCTTGAAGAAGCTCTATTCGAATGCTGATCTGAACTGTGCAAGTTAAGGTACGTGTAGCCTGACATTCCCAGTAGAGCTGCAATTACTCCACAGATACTGGTAATTCCCGGGTTTGAGCCGAAGAGAAAGTAATCTCCAATAAGAATCACGCATGTTTTAAATTGGCCGAGAACAACATGGGTAATAGCAGATGTTGCCCTGTACATGTTCGATTGAAAAACAGAATCAGGTCCATTTTCAGCTTATCCAAAATTTGCTAAGTGTATATGTGTAGATTTATACCTAAAGCAAACAAGAAAGATAGACATGAGGGAGGGAGGGAGGGAGGGAGGAAGCACCAAATTTAAAACAGAACAAAATCAGAAGTATCGTCTCAAAAAAGTTATGCATTCTGCCTGTTATGGACTGAATTCCTCGTTTAATCAAAACTTACTGATGCAATCTTTCACCCTCCTTGTATTCTATAATACTGTGTTACCAGATAAATGTATTGAGATGGAAATAAATCAATTGAACACTAACCCAAGTGCTAGTGCTCCTGACCACTGAAGCAAGAAACCAAGAACTGCAGACATAAAGATGGCAGATGAGTTCCTGAAATCCCAATTAAATGAAAGGACACCAGGGGGGTCGAGCCAAGGCATCATTGTCACCAAGAAGAATACTGTAATGGGTGTCGTTTTCCACATTAACCTGCACAATTTCATTCCCATCATGACAATTTCTACAACACCTGACTAAAGTTATCATATCCAAAGTTACAAAGAGGAACAATACATACGCTAAAGCAGTCCAATTCTCCCGCTGCTGCATATTGGACCACATTATCTTATTTACAGCACTAGGAATTATCCAAGCTACAGCTATACAAGCACCAAAAAAGTGGAACTGCAGATCTGTCACAGTAGCCACAGCAACACCAAGCGACACTACAGTGAGAGCAAGCACCTGAAAGAGAGCCTAATGTTAGAAACTTGTGTGCGGACAACAAGCATATGCAAGAAAAAAGTGACTTTTTATATGCATACATAAAGGCCACAACCGGAATGAAAGATAAATACAAAGGTGAGCGATCAATGTCAGAAAGTACCCCAAACACCACAAGTACTTCAGAGATCAGACATGAGGTTAAGAAAAAGAATGTCATCAGCTACTTAGCTAGTGATTATAGCCAAGAAAGAGCTGCAATGCCAGACTATTGTGATTCACTTTGCACATTACAGAACAAGCAAGAGAAGGCAGCAACGAGGGAATTTGGAAACGCTGCCATAAACACACAGAATAAGCCTGCCTTGATCAGAAGCAGAATACAAACATACTCGCAAAACATGTCAAAGCTTCCCCGGCCAGCAATGTCACAGTAACTGCAAATAGCAATCGATAACAACAAAAGCCAAGCCTTAATTTCAAATTTTTTGGGGTCGGGGAAGGGGGGAGGG
The DNA here is from genome assembly GCA_901111285.1 of Corrigiola litoralis. Classification (NCBI taxonomy): domain Eukaryota; kingdom Viridiplantae; phylum Streptophyta; class Magnoliopsida; order Caryophyllales; family Caryophyllaceae; genus Corrigiola; species Corrigiola litoralis. The sequence continues at coordinate 16,805 of CAAKMY010063998.1, forward strand.
GAGGGGGGGTTAAGAGGAGAAGTAGTAGCAATAAAATAATAAACCCACACTCACTCATAACATGGACTGGTGCCCTCCATTCTGCCCTATCCAACGGCATACTCTCATCAATGTCAAGTAAACCTATATCATTTTTCTCAACTACCTTTATTTATGTCATTATCGGTCTACCTCTACCTCTCTTAACTTGCACATTCCTCCACCCCTCTATTCTTCACACGGGTGCATCAACCGGCCTTCTTTTTACATGTCCAAACGACCTAAGTCTGTTCTCTCCTCCTAAGCAATCAACAACATGATGGGGAAAGTTAGTCCTACACTAATGGCAGAGTCTACTTTAGTCTTGGATGTTCTGGAATTTAATATTGGAAATACTTAAAATTCTAGAATTGTCGGATTCCAACTATTTAGGTTCCAGTTTCATTACTTTTACAGAATATTCTTTTTCGAACAATTATCGAAATGGATGTGACAGGTGGTAAATGCTGCTCATAGGTGAGCATGGATGAGAAGTTCTGGAGATAATTAATATGAGATAAAATTCACAAAAAAAAAAAAAAATTAATCAATTTGATTATTTTCAGGTGGAACATAATCATTATTTTTTTTAGGAAAAATTGATGAAAATACAACAACCTTTCGGCCATCAAATGAAAACAGTACGACCTTAGGAAATCAATAACAATACCACCACCTATACACTTTTGTCACAAAAATAGAACACATGTCATCGACGGGAGAATCTCCGGCCAAAAAGTGATGATTTGACATTTTTTTATCATTTGCTCTGATTAGTATTAGTTTACAGTATCTAATTAAAATTATAAAACCCAAATATTGTTCACCTCCTTCTTCCTCCCTCTCATAGTCTCATCCACCACCTACCTCTCTCCCATACTCTTAAACACCCTTTCCACCTCTATTGCACCCAACAACCTCTGCCCCTCCCTCATAAACCCTCCCCCCCCCCCCAAACCCCCCCCCCCCCCCCCCCC
>CAAKMY010064052.1:0-20620 GCA_901111285.1 Corrigiola litoralis
AAAGTAGACTAGACATAGCCCAAACCATCTGTTTTGTACTCATTATGCACATGCTCGAATCGAGCGATAAACACACCAAAAATCTATCAAGATGGAGGAATGGCACTGCCGTATGCTGCAATTATGCTCCAATATAACCTAGAAGCATGCTTGGTCACTTTCGGAATATCACCCGAAAATCAAAATTCGACCCAAAAAGCCGGTTTTGGTGGACTAACCCACGAAAAAACCTCATTTCGGCCCCGAAACGGAATTGGGCGAAAATTTCCAAGAGGCATCCTTGACACTTATAATGGTGAATGGAACAAAAAAATTGGCAAAAAGTAGAGTAGGCATAGTCCAAACCATCGGTTTTATCCATTATGCACATGCTCGAATCGAGCGATACACATAGTAAATCTATCAAGACGGAGGAATGACATTGCCATATACTGCAATTATGCTCCAACTATGCCCTAGGATCCTGCTTGATCACTTTCGGAACATTTTCGAAATATAAAAAAATCGACCCAAAAAGCCGATTTTTGTGGACTATAACCCACGAAAGAAGTAACCTCATTTGGCCCCGAAACAGAACTCAGCGAAAATTAGCAGGAGGCATCAGAGACACATATAATGGTGAATGGAACCATAAAATTGGGAAAAAGTAGACTAGGCATAACCCAAACCATTGGTTTTATCTATTATGCACATGCTCAAATCGAACGATACACACATCGTAAATTTATCTAGACAGAGGAATGATATTGCCATATGCTGCCATTATGCTTCAATATACCATGAAGCATACTTTGTCACTTTTAGAATATTACCAAAAAATAAAAAATAGACCCAAAAAGCCAATTTTTGTGTAACCCACGAAAAAACCTCATTTCGGCACTGAAATGGATATTAACGAAAATTTACAGGAGGCACCCTAGACACATATAATGGAGAATGAAACAAAAAAATTTGCAAAAACTAGACTAGGCATAGCCCAAACAATCGGTTTTATCCATTATGCACATGCTCGAATCGAGCGATAAACACACAATAAATCTATCAAGACGGAGGAATGGCATTGCCATATGTTGCATATATGCTCCAATATACCCTAGGAGCATGCTTGGTCACTTTCGGAGTATTTCCGGAAGATCAAAAGTCAATCCAAGAAGCCGGTTTTTGTGGACTAACCCACGAAAAAACCTCATTTCGGCCCCGAAATGGAATTGGGCGAAAACTGGCAGGAGGCATCCTAGACAAACATATAATGTTGAATGGAACAAGAAAATTGGCAAAAAGTAGATTAGGCATAGCCCAAACTATCGGTTTTATCAATTATGCAAATGCTCCAATCAATCGATACACACCGTAAATCTATCAAGACAGAGGAATGATATTGCCATATGCTGAAACTATGCTCCAATATACCCTATGAGCATGCTTGGTCACTTTCTGTACATTTATCACAAAAGAAAAAAAACCGTCCCAATAAGCCGGTTTTTGTGGACTATAACCCACGAAAAAACCTCATTTCGGCCCCAAAATGGAATTGAAACAAAATTGGCAGGAGACATCCTAGAGACATATAATGGTAAATGGAATATAAAAATTGGCAAAAACTAGACTAGGCATAGCCCAAACCATAGATTTATCCATTATGCACAAGCTCGAATCGAGCGATAAACACACCGTAAATCTATCAAGACGGAGTCATGGCATTGCCATATGCTGCAATTATATTCCAATATACACTAGTATCATGCTTGGTCACTTTCAGAGTATTTCTCGAAAATCAAAAATCGACCAAAAAAGTCGGTTTTTGTGTACTAACCCACGACAAAAATTCATTTCGGCCCCTAAATGGAATTGGGCGAAAATGAGCATGAGACATCCTAGACACATATAATGGTGTAAGGAACATAAAAATTGCCAAAAACTAGGAATAGCCCAAACCATCCGTTTTATCCATTATGCACAAGGTCGAATCGAGCGATACACACCGTAAAACTATCAATACGGAGAAATGGCATTGACATATGCTGCAATTATGTTCCAATATACCCTAGGAACACGCTTGGTCACTTTTCGGAATATTTTCCGAAAAATAAAAAATCGACCCAAAAAGCCAGTGTTTGTGGACTATAACCCACGAAAAACCTCATTTCGGCCCCGAAAAGGAATTGGCCGAAAATTGGCAGGAGACATCCTTGACACATGTAATGGTGAATAGAACAAGAAATTTGACAAAAAGTAGACTAGACAAAGCCCAAACCATCAGTTTTACTCATTATGCACATGCTCAAATTGAGCGATAAACACACAAAAATCTATCAAGATGGAGGAATGGCATTGCCATATGCTGCAATTATGCTCCATTATAACCTAGGAGCATGTTTGGCCACTTTCGAAATATCATCCGAAAATCAAAATTCGACCCAAAAAGCCTAGTTTATTGGACTAACCCACGTAAAAACCTCATTTCGGCCCCGGAACGGAATTGGGCGAAAATTTGCAGGAGGCATACTTGTTCATATAATGGTGAATGGAAGAAGTAAATTGGCAAAAAGTTGACTAGTCATAGTCCAAACCATCAGTTTTATCCATTATGCTTATGCTCGAATCGAGCGATAAACACACCATAAATCCATCAAGACTGAGTAAATGTCTTGCCATATGCTGTAATTATGCTCCAATATAACCTAGGATCATGCATGGTCACTTTCGGATATCACCCGAAAATCAAAAATCGACCCAAAAAGCCGGTTTTTGTGGACTAACCCACGAAAAAACCACATTTCGGCCCTGAAACGGAATCGGGCGAAAATTGGCATGAGGCATCATTGACACATATAATGGTGAATGGAACAAGAAAATTGGCAAAAGGTAGAGTAGGCATAGCCCAAACCATCGGTTTTATCCATTATACACATGCTCGAATCGAGCGATACACACAGTAAATCTATCAAGACGGATGAATAGCATTGCCATATACTGCCCTTACGCCCCAACTATACCCTAGTAGCATGCTTGGTCACTATCAGAAAAGTTCCAAAAAATAAAAAAAATCGACCCAAAAAGCCGGTTTTTGTGGACTATAACCCACGAAAGAACCTCACTTCGGCCCTGAAACGGAACTGAGAGAAAATTAGCATAAGGCATCTGAGACACATATAATGGTGAATAGAACCATAAAATTGGGAAAAAGTAGACTGGGCATAACCCAAACCATCGGTTTTATCCATTATGCACATGCTCGAATCGAGCGATACACACATCGTAAATCTATCAAGACGGAGGACCTATGAGCATGCTTGGTCACTTTCGAAATATCACCAGAAAATCAAAAATCGACCCAAAAAGCCGGTTTTTGTGAACTAACCCACGAAAAAACCTCATTTCGGCCCTGAAACGGAATTGGGCGAAAATTGGCAGGAGGCATCCTTGACAAATATAATGGTGAATGGAACAAGAAAATTGGAAAAAGGTGGAGTAGGCATAGCCCAAACCATTGGTTTTATCCATTATACACATGCTTGAATCGAGCGATAAACACACCTTTATTTTTATCAAGACTGAGTAATTGTACTACCATATGCTGTAATTATGCTCCAATATAACCTAGGACCATGCATGGTCACTTTCGGAATATCACCCGAGAATCAAAAATCGACCCAAAAAACTGGTTTTTGTGGACTAACTCAAGAAAATACCTCATTTCGGCCCTGAAACGGAATTGGGCGAAAATTGGCAGGAGGAATCATTGACACATATAATAGTGAACGGAACAAGAAAATTGGCAAAAGGTAGAGTAGGCATAGCCCAAACCATCGGTTTTATTCATTATGCACATGCTCGAATCGAGCGATACACACAGTAAATCTATCAACACTTTTGGAATGGCAATGCCATATACTGCAATCACGCCCCAACTATACCCTAGGAGCATGCTTGGTCACTTTCGGAAAATTTCCGAAAAATAAAAATATCGACCCAAAAAGCCGGTTTTTGTGGACTATAACCCACGAAGAACCTCATTTCGGCCCTGAAATGGAATTGGGCGAAAATTGGCAGGAGGCTTCTTTGACACATATAATGGTTAATGGAACAAGAAATTTGGCAAAAAGTAGAGCAAGCATAGCCCAAACCATCAGTTTTTATCAATTATGCTCCAATATACCCTAGGATCATGCATGGTCACTTTCAGAAATTTTCCGGAAAATAAAAATCGACCCAAAAAGCCTGTCTTTGTGGTTAATAACCCACGAAAAAACCTCATTTCGGGCCCGAAACAGAACTGGGCGAAAATTGGAAAGAGGCATTCTAAACACATATAATGGTGAATGGAACAAGAAAATTCGCCAAAAGTTGATTAGGCATAGTCCAAACCATCGGTTTTATCCATTATGCTCATGCTCGAATCGAACGATAAACACACCATAAATCTGGAATTGGACGAAAAGTGAGAAGAGACATCCTAGACACATATAATGGTGAATGGAACCATAAAATTAGGAAAAAGTAGACTAGGCATAGTTCAAAGCCCCAAACCATCGGTTTTATCCATTATGCACATGCTCGAATCGAGCGATACACACCGTAAATCTATGAAGACGAACGAATGGCATTGCCATATGCTGCAATTATGCTACACACATAATGGTGAATGGAATCGATTTTTTATTTTCAGGAAAATGTTCCGAAAGTGACCAAGCATGCTCCTAAGGTATATTGGAGCATAATCGTACCATATGGCTAGGTCATTCCTCCTTCTTTATAGATTTACGATGTGTGTATCGCTCGATTCGAGCATGTGTATAGTGGATAAAACTGATGGTTTAGGTTATGCCTAGTCAACTTTTTCCCAATTTTATGGTCAAAAAGCCGGTTTTTGTGGTCAATAACCCACGAAAAAACCTCATTTCGGGCCCGAAACGAAACTGGGCGAAAATTGATAGGAGCCATCCTAGACACATATAATGGTGAATGGAACCATAAAATTAGGAAAAAGTAGACTAGGCATAGCCCAAAGCCCCAAACCATCGGCTTTATCCATTATGCGCATGCTCGAATCGAGCGATACACACCGTAAATCTATCAAGACAGAGGAATGGCATTGCCATATGCTCCAATTATGCTCCAATAAACCCTAGGAGCTTGCTTGGTCACTTTCGGAACATTTTCTGAAAAATAAAAAAATCGACCCAAAAAGCCGGTTTTTGTGGACTATAACGCACGAAAAAACCTCATTTCGGCCTTGAAATGGAATTGGAAAAAAATTGATAGGAGGCATCCTAGACACATATAATGGTGAATGGAACCATAAAATTAGGAAAAAGTAGACTAGGCATAGCCCAAGTCCCCAAACCATCGGTTTTATCCATTATGCACATGCTCGAATCGAGCGATACACACCGTAAATCTATTAAGACGGAGGAATGACATTGCCATATGCTGCAATTATGCTCCAATATACCCTAGGAGCATGCTTGGTCACTTTCGTAATATTTTCTGGAAAATAAAAAATCGACCCAAAAAGCCGGTTTTTGTGGATTATAACCCACCAAAAAACCTTGTTTCGGCCCCGAATTGGAATCGGACAAAAATTGAGAGGAGAAATCCTAGACACATATAATGTTGAATGGAACCATAAAATTAGCAAACACTAGACAAGGTATAGCCGAAACCATCGGTTTTACCATTTTGCAAATGCTCGAATCGAGAGATACACACCGTAAATCTATTAAGACGGAGGAATAGCATTGTCATATGTTGCAATTATTCTCCAATATATCCTAGGAGAATGCTTGGTCACTTATGGAACAGTTTTCGAAAAATAAAAAATCGACCCAAAAAACAGGTTTTTGTGGTCAATAACCCACGAAAAAACCTCATTTCGGACCCGATACAGAACTTGGCGAAAATTGGCAGGAGGCATCCTAGACACATATAATGGTGAATGGAATAATAAAATTGGGAAAAAGTTGACTAGGCATAACCTAAACCATCGGTTTATCCACTATACACATGCTCGAATCGAGCGATACACACATCGTAAATCTATCAAGACGGAGGAATGACCTAGCCATATAGTACAATTATGCTCCAATATACCTTATGAGCATGCTTGGTCACTTTCGGAACATTTTCCGAAAAATATAAAATCGACTCAAAAGCCGGTTTTTGTGGTCAATAACCCACGAAAAAAACCTCATTTCAGGCCCGAAACGAAACTGGGCGAAAATTGATAAGAGGCATTTTAGACACATATAATGGTGAATGAAACCATAAAATTAGAAAAAAGTAGAGTAGATATAGCCCAAAGCCCCAAACCATCGGTTTTATCCATTATGCACATGCTCGAATCGAGCGATACACACCGTAAATCTATCAAGACGGAAGAATGGCATTGCCATATGTTGTAATTATGCTCCAATATACCCTAGGAGCATGCTTGATCACTTTCGGAACATTTTCCGTAAAATAAAAAATCATCCCAAAAAACCGGTTTTTGTGGAACCCACCAAAAAACCTCATTTCGGCCCCGAAATGAAATTGGACGAAAATTGAGAGGAGAAATCCTAGACACAAATAATGGTGAATGGAACCATAAAATTTGCAAAAACTAGACAAGGCATAGCCCAAACCATCGGTTTTATCAATTATGCACATGCACGAATCGAGCGATACACACCATAAATCTATCAAGACGGAGGAATAGCATTGTCATATGCTGCAATTATGCTCCAATATACTCTAGGAGCATGCTTGGTCACTTTTGGAACATTTTCCGAAAAATAAAAAATCGACCCAAAAAGCAGGTTTTTGTGGTCAATAACCCAAGAAAAAACCTCATTTCGGGCCCTAAAAAGAACTGGGCGAAAATTGACAGGAGGCATCCTAGACACATATAATGGTGAATGGAACCATAAAATTGGGAAAAAGTTGACTAGGCATAACCTAAACCATCGGTTTTATCTAGAATAAACATGCTCGAATCGAGCGATACACTCATCGTAAATCTATCAAGACGGAGGAATGACCTAGCCATATGGTACAATTATGCTCCAATATACCCTATGAGCATGCTTGGTCACTTTTGAAACATTTTCCAGAAAATAAAAAAAGACTCAAAAAAGCCGGGTTTTGTGGTCAATAACCCACGAAAAAACCTCATTTCGGGCCCGAAACAAAACTGGGCGAAAATTGGCATAAGGCATTCTACACACAAATATTGGTGAATGGAACAAGAAAATTGGCAAAAAGTTGATTAGGCATAGCCCAAACCAGCGGTTTATCCATTATGCACATGCTCGAATCGTGCGATACACAAAGTAAATCTATCAAGACGAAGGAATGGCACTGCCATATACTGCAATTATGCCCCAACTATACCCTTGGAGCATGCTTGGTCGTTTTCGGAACATTTCCATAAAATAGAAAATCGACCCAAAAAGCCGGTTTGTTTGGACTATAACCCACTAAAAAACCTCATTTCGGCCCCGAAATGGAATTGGAGGAAAATTATTGGAGGCATCCTAGACACATATAATGGTGAATGGAACCATAAAATTAGGAAAAACTAGACAAGGCATAGCCCAAATCTATAAAGAATGAGGAATGGCATTGCCATATGCTGCAATTATGCTCTAATATACCCTAGGAGCATGCTTGGTCACTTTCGGAACATTATCTGGAAAATAAAAAATCGACCAAAAAGGCGGTTTTTGTGTAACCCACGAAAAAACCTCATTTCGGCCCCGAAATGGAATTGGACGAAAACTGATAGGAGGCATCCTAGACACATATAATGGTGAATGGAATCATAAAATTTGGAAAAATAGACTAGGCATAGCCCAAACCATCGGTTTTTTCCATTATGCACATGCTTGAATCAACAAAATATCTTATAATCCAAAAATCAGAACCGATATTTTTAAACCTAGATATCCAAAGTAAACTTCTATTACAATTGGATACGATTGTTTTAGATATTGGCATTAATAGAGTAAGTATTTTCACATATTTCGGATAATTGTCATTGTATTCGAAAGGAAAATGTCTCTTTTTATTATTTTTATAACTAAACGCTAAAACCTAGCCTATACAAAAATTTCCACCACTAAAATTTCCGCTAGCACTATTTAACTCTAAATTGTTATCTATATAAAGAAGAACTTTTCGATCGAAAGCATATAGAGGATCCAACTAACAGATGGTTGTACAATTGTTGGAATAATGCCTTCAACTTGAGTCGAATTTCAGAGAGAGGATTTCGGGAAGCAAGTCGTGATAGGTTTGTTTTCGGGTTTGTCGCATCGAGCAATAAAAAGGAGCTTTTCCCAAGTTGCGGGAGAGGGTACCCAGGTTGCGATATTAGTTTTGTAGTAGCATAGTGTAATTTATATTGACGATCATATAAGGATTGTTTATTATATTCTTTGTATTATTTATACAAGTTGTGTTATGTCTTTGCATTTAGTGGTAAGCTTGTCACTTGGTGACCTTGAGGTCCCAAGTTCAAGCCCCACTAGATGCTCTTGGGAGAAGGTTTCCCCCCTAATCCCCCCTCCTCCCAAGGGTTCGGCTCGTGTATACCGGGTCAACCCGAGATGGGTCCGGCCCGTTAAGGGTCCTCCTTACCTACCTAAAAAAAAAAATGTCTTTGCATTTAGTAGGATTTATTATATAAACATTACAGGTGCCTTGCATACAATTAGTATTGAGATTATTTGAGAGAAAACTTAAGAAGGGATTTTTTTGTCTACCTCTCATCTCACCCAATTCTGGTTATGTTTTTTTACTCTGTTTTCACTAATTTGGATTATAATTAATATCTTTTACTTATTTGATTATACCGAAAATATACGCACTTCCGCGTGACAATAACATTCTATTTTTAGGGAATATCCATCCATATTGATATATTATTACCCTTATTATATTGTTTGATAACCTAGAGAGTGACGAGGTGTTACTCACGTCTAAAAGTTTTATTGCCTGTCCTTGAAAACTGTAGTAAGGGAAAGGAAATGAATTATATTTCTTTGATATATGGACTAAAATTTTAGTCGTAGCTCTTTTATTTCAAAAAACTTCCTTTTCATTCAGCTTCGTATATCTACTAGTAATTACTAATCCATCAATTTACTCTCACTTTCCTTCCTTTCTTCCCACTTCCTCTTAATTGAATAATCTGTTAAACTAGTTAGCATAATTTAAAAAGCGCTCTTTAATGAAGAAAATATTATATTCTTCGAACATCTTGTCGTTCATCTTCCAGACTAATAATAAATTGTAAATTACTGAATCATTCTTAAGCGAGATTTATTATTCAGGATATCATTTAGTTTTCAAAAGCAAAGCCATCAAATCTTCTAATATGAAAGGATTTTTTTTTTTTTTACTTGGATCATAAATAATTTCAATTTAATTCAGTTTATATCCATTAAATTAGTTTAATTCTATTAATTTGAAATCAATTGACTCAATGGCAATTACTACTGCTAAGTTATTCAACTTCAACTAAATCCTTATATTTCAAGTTCTAATATGTTAGATTTTTTGGTGCAAATATGTTAGATTTATTTAGCTTACTACTATCACCAGAGAGCGGCATTGCAAATTTGCATTTATTTATTTTTTTTTAGAGAAGTGCTCCGATTGTATATTAAATTTCTCGAAAGCGAATGCTACCCATCACCTAACAATTCAAGAGAATCTACTGGCAATTTGGCAAATTTCTCGGGTCCAATGGTCGAATTATTGGAGCGGACCACATATTAACTCATGTGATTTGGCACCTCCAATTTTGGTTTTCCCCTAATAAGTAGAGTGGGCCTGAAATTTTAATTTGGAATTGCGAATGCATGTGCGTTCAAATTACTCGAACAGTTCTGTTTCATGTGTTTATTTCGACTAGAATTGGACACGGGCTGCCATGCCCCAACATGATCCTGAGCCGGGCCTCCTAGACCCTGAACCGTGACCGACCCTTTTTTTATGGTTTTAATTACTTTTTATCCAATTTATCCCTTTTTTAGAGATATGAGGCCAGATCCGGTCTTATCACGGGCTTTGGCCAGGCTTTTTCAAAGAATTTTAAATTTGGGCCCGACTCCGCCAACCGAATCTGGGCCTGGGCTGGGTCGGTGCCTAGAATACCCCAAAAAACTCGACCCACATAGTCTGGTCATTCCGGGGTGAACTGACTCAGTGGCCAGCTTTGATAATATTAACACATACTAAACCTTTAAAATGCTCTAAAAATGAAAATTTAACGTTGATAGCAGTCGAGAAATTGATTAGAAATGTATTTGACCCGTAAGTGACCCGACTCAATTATTTTAATAGCCCAATTAACATTGACCTCTGAAAGCCCGACACATTCATAAGTTGGATCTGACCATGTATTAGATGGGGCGGAACACATGATTTTTGAAAGTCTCTGCCATATTAAACAAGCCTACTCTTAAATAAATGAAAAGAACTTAAGCAATAGAAAGGAATCATGTTTACTGGACACAGGTTATCTGATTTTTTTTCTACAACCACTTTATCATCGTGTTAACAACACAAGTGACCAATTAATGCCCAATAATAATCACGTCCAATTTAATATTAAGAGTGCCTTTAGTTTATTTGTTGACGATTACCACGATAACCATTCATATACTCCGTAATAGAAGCTTTCTAGCCATTACTTACCAATTTGGGCTGGCCCAACCTATTAATGTGCTCAGTCTCAATGCCACAATTGCTCCATACCCACTACACTGAAGTCATAGACACTTTTTATTAAACAAAATCAAAACTCCCAAGGTTATCTAGAGTATGACTCGTTTGCATGTCATCTACTATCTTTAGCTATTTACTTTGCATGTCATAGTTGTGAGTAGAGACAGACTGATATAATTCTGTCAATTACAAACAACGATTTTCAACCTCTTGATCATATTGATAATTTTCTATGAACTAATCAACCACGATGATACGAAATGGCAGACTAGGGTTTAGAGGGAAACAAGGCGGCTTTTTGTTTCGGATGAAGATTGTAGGCTATAGCTCTTGATCATGGTGCTAGATGCCATATCGTAGTTTGGACCAGCGTTTGTTGAACCTCGCAGCTTGTATGGCATGGAAGCATTAGGCAACCTTATGAATAGGGATCAAGGAACACTCTATACAGACTTTAGTTTCCTAGTGTACCATCTATCTGATTTATTGACCCATAAGCATAACCTGGATGATCATTAGGCGCAAGTCCTTGGTTCTAATTGCACCATCTCCATACACCACTGGCTATAGCAGTATCTGGACATATAGCATAGGATTATAAGACGCATGAATACTACTAAAACAGTACCACATCAGACTCCAGGGCAAAACAATTCATTTTGTGTTCTGCAACCACGCCCACCCAACCATCGTCCATCAGATCAGCATAACACCACCTTGCCACACCGCACTCAGCAACACAGGTTCATACTTCACAGCAGAAGCACAGTAGAATTGGCAGGCTAGCAGCAACCCTTTTTTAAGTGAAGGCAAGTAATATAAATGGCCAAGTCGCTTTAATGCTTTGAACATATGCAGAATACAAAACTACACTTTGTTAAACTACTTTGGTAGTCCAACATGCAGCAAAGTAGGTCCCTAGGTAGAGATAACTTATTGCTCAGATACATATGATGTGAAATACTTGTTTCTAACAAAAACAAATGCACGGAACTAAAGCAGAAAAGAACCGGAGTCACCTAGACGGCGTTGGCACTCAAAAAGCGTTGTGAACCAATTCTTCTTTTACGAAGCCTCTCTGCGATATTAAATGCAAGCTCGAGAGATTGGGAAGCATTGAGTCTCGGGTCACAATGTGTGTGGTATCTAGAGCTTAAATCATCATAAGTGATGGTACGTGCACCTCCAACACACTCTGTCACATTTTGACCTGTCATCTCCAGATGGACACCTCCAGGATAGCTCCCTTCTTGATCATGCACGTCAAAGAATGCTCTAAGCTCGGCCTTGTCACCAAGCAGTAAAATTAATTAGATTTTCTTTTACTAACATATGTACGATAATCCAAGAACTTGAAAATTAACAAGATGGTGTAAATATGATAAGATACTTATATGTGCTACAGTAGTCGCTAGAAGAAGGGCCATCAAACTTGTATCAGCATGTGTAAGGAGATAGAAGGAGAATTATGTGATAGCAATGTATCCAGAGATCATTCACACAAGAATGCAGTGAATAAAAGGACAGAATAACAAGCTTTCAAGATACATACCCTGATAGAATCAAACGAACGTGTTTTAAGGCCAGATGGAGACTTGATGGTGTTCCCATGCATTGGATCACTAACCCAAGTCACAATTTGACCAGCACGGCGAACTGCCCTAATAAGATGTGGAAGCTTTACCCTCATGTTCTCTGCTCCCATTCTAGTGATCACTGTAATTCTTCCAGGCTTGTTTTGAGGGTTTAGAATGTCAATGAGCTTAACTAGCTCATTCGGATCCATCTTGTCACTAACCTGAACCACAAAGAGTATCTTCAGCATTTTGTAACCACAAAGCTAGAATAAATTACTCCCTTTAATATACAAAACAAAAAAAAATCATGAAAGTTCCGCAGAAACTACAAGCATATAGATCATTGGGAAATTTCGTAGTTTGATGAAGAGCAAACACAACTTATCGATCCTAGTTCCAATACCTTAATGCCAAGAGGGTTGGCTACTCCTCTCAAGAACTCAACATGAGCACCATCAAGTTGTCGGGTACGTTCTCCAACCCAAAGCATATGAGCAGAACAACCATAATACAACCCAGAAGTTGAGTCTTCTCTTGTAAGTGCTTGCTCATAAGGCAAAAGCAAGCACTCATGTGATGTCCAAAACTCCGTTGATCTCATGATTGGATTATCAGGGGTAAGCCCAGCGGCAGCCATGAAGCCAAGAGCTTCATCAACTCTATTAGCTAATTCACGGTACCTGTTGACACACACCAAAGATACGCATAGACATATATGTCAATATGATGCTTCTCTAAAGGGATAAAGATACAACAACAAACCCTATTCAGGTTTCAGACACAGCCAAAAACATTGGTAACTTTTCAACACAACATTTTCTACACAACTATACTCCGAGACAAACAGAATACGCTTCGAAAACTTCATGAAACAGTCAAAGGCAGCATCTTTTCAATCTTTATCCACTAAAAATAAGAAGAAATAGTGAAGTAGTGAGGCAGAGCAAGCAATAGTTCCAGTAATTAAAAGAAGATGCTCAAATGAACGGGCAAATAACTGTACCTGAACAACAATATTTATGAATGATCACTCTATATTTGCCAGGTTATAAACTATCACTCTATTTTGAACTGACAGCAATAATATTCCACAGATGAGAAAATTGGAAAAGACCGCACAAGCACGGACAAAGTATAGCATCCATTGAACTTTCACTTAACTTTGGTAAAGATGAGGATTTATTGTTGCAGAGAAGCTTATAGAATGTTATAATTCCAACACATGAATACTAATAGTGGCACCCAAATTAACAAAAAGAAAAGGAGGCCTGACCAAAACGTACACTATGATATTAGATACCACAAATTTAACTAGTCTTACTACGCGAAACAAAGTCAGCAGAAGATACTAATGTTTGGACAAGAGAACATACCTATCCCCCTGTTCGCTGTGATCAGTGAAATCAAGATTCCACTGATTGACGCGCTGCATAGCAGCATATCCTCCAGTTGCAAAGGCCCTAAGAAGGTTCAAAGTTGCCACAGACTGCGTATAGGCCCTTACCATCCTATGGGGATCAGGAATTCTAGCCTTCTCAGTAAATGCATCACCGTTCACATTGTCACCCCGGTAACTAGGAAGCTTTACTCCATTTTTCTCCTCAAACGAATCTGATCTTGGTTTTGCAAATTGACCAGCCATTCTACCCACCTAAACAACAACACCACCAAATCTTCAATATTAGAATATCAAACATTAAATCAGATAACGATTGTCCGACGTCATGTTATTATTTGCAGTAAATAGACAATAGTCAGCAGCTTAACATGCTAAACAATTAAAACCAACCAAATATATCCCCTCTCAAATAATTCGTATGACAAAATCAATAAGTAAAGGTATGATTTAATAACAGCAAAAACCCACAGGAAAAAGAACATGAAAAACAGAATGCTAGTGGAAACAGGACAGTACAGAACATCATAGACGTATAGCATAAAAGTTAATGTCAAAGTGAACTCCATTTTTCTCATACTATTCGTCACAACTCACAACACAACAAGGTATATGATCACAAGCCACATGCACAAATACCAAGTGACACCCTTGAATCAAAAGTAATAGGATTATAGGAATTGTCCCAACAAGCCACCTAAATTCACATGATCACATCTGACTAATTCACCTCACAGGATATAGTACTCTTCCTTCATCACACCCAAACTGCCAAATCTAATCCCGTTTTCAATCTAGTGATGGGAACACTTCCATCATATCTTATGACAGATAACAAAGTTGACAAGGCATGCAGCAGAAGGTTTTTCCTTTATTTGATTGTTGGTGCGACACCTACATATTAACATGAAGGATGATTTCATATGATGTGGAGAAGTTTTAATTCTTCAAGTTGAGCGACCAGAACCAAAGTACAGCCAAAGTTATCCCCAAGTAAGCTTTTGAAAACATCTGCATTGCAGAACAATCCTCCTGCCTCCAATATTCAAAAACCACCGACCCACTACTCCTTAAACACAATTGATCACACAACTACACCAAAAGAAATAGCACAAAATACAACAAAAAAAAGACTTCTAAACACAACTAAACAAAGTCATTGACAGAAAAAATCGACCAATGAAACATTCAATTACTATAAGAGAACTTGCTTAAGAACCAATAAACACGTTGCAGAATCTTATCATCTGTCCTAATGGAAATTACCTTTAACAACACTAGAGACCAACCAATTAAACATTCCATCATTAAAACAAACTAACCTTACATGACACAGAAGCCAAACACAATACAATAACTTCTCTTATTCCTAAACAAAAATTAAGTCAACAACAACCAAAATCAATAACATGATCAAACATCCAATCACCAAAAAACATTCAATCACCAAAAATACTAAACCTGCATAAAACACATCAAATATGAAGAAAATATTTAACTTTAAAACACTCAATCACCAAGAGATAATAATAAACTTGCACAAGACAAAACAGTATCATCACAATCTAACAATCTACTACGTATCCAATAAAAATTAAATATTGTCAAAATCAAAAAATTACCTTAACAACAGGCATTTGACCACCAAACATAAGAACAACACCCATCTGAAGAATGACTCTAAAAGTATCCCTAATATTATTAGCATTAAACTCCTTGAAACTCTCGGCACAATCACCGCCTTGGAGCAAAAAGGCGTTGCCCATGGCAGCCTGCGCAATCCTCTCCTCAAGTTTCCTAGCCTCGCCCGCAAACACGATAGGCGGGAAAGTCTCAAGGGTCTTGAGGACAGAGTCCACCTCGTTCGGGTCCGGGTATTCGGGCAGCTGGAGCGCCTTCTTGGACCTCCAGCTGTGGATGGACCATCTTGGGGTTGTTGCATGGGGTGGTGATGAAGAGGCTCTGATTGGTGGGAGATGGAAAGTGGGCTGGTGGGGTTTTCTGGGTGGGTTGAGTGTGTGGTGATGGTGTGGAAGAAGGAGGGAGTTTGATGTTGTCAAAGACATGGTGCTCTGTTTTTTGGGTCTCTGTTTGGGTGTGGCCGTGCGGGAACAGGAATAGATAGGGGTTGAGTACTTGAGTTTCAGCTTCAGTCAGTTAAACTGATTATTCTCATTTTATCCTCTTTCTGTCTTTTTGTACTTGGTACCAAGTACTGGGCTACTGGCATAGTGGCAGCAGACCAGCTGGACTTCTAAGCAGATTTTTTTTTTAGTTTTCTTTTTTGGGAGGGGAAGGAGGACATTGGTGTTTTATAGAAAAATTATTTGCCGATAGTGGAAGTGTAGTGGTTTCACCAAATAACATGGCGCAATGGTTAAGGGTCGTATTAAAATTGGGAAAAATTAAAAGAAATTACCTTTTTATGTGCACTTGTTTCAAAATTACTATCTAATATGTCAAATTTTGAAAATTACTACCTTTTTATTACACTTAAAATTAAAAACTAGTCCACAAAAACCAGCTTTTGGTCGATTTTTTATTTTTCGAAAAAGTCCCGAAATTTACCAAGCATGTTGATAGGGTTTGTTGGAGCATAATTGAAGCATGTGGCGCAATAACTGATCAAGAAGGAGGAAGACACTGACACATGCTTAAATTATGCTCCAATACACCATATGAAAATGCTTTGTAATTTTTTGGACTTTTTTCGGAAAATAAAAAAATCGACCCAAAAAGCCGCTTTTTGTGAACTATAACCCACGAAAAAACCTCATTTCGGCCCCGAAATAAAATCGGACGAAAATTGGCAGAAGACATCCTAAACACTTATAATGAAGATTGGAACAAGAGAATTCCCAAAAATAGCCTTGGCGTAGCCCAAACCATCGGTTTCGTCCACATTGCACATGCTCGTATCGAGCGGGAAACACGCTATAAAACTATCAAGAAGGAGGAATGGCATTGTCACATGCTTCAATTATGATCCAATACACCCTATGAAGTTATGAACATGCTTGGTAAATTTCGGTACTTTTTCCAGAAAATAAAAAATCGACCCAAAAAGCCGGTTTTTGTGGACTATAACCCACGAAAAAACCTCGTTTCGGCCCCGAAATGGAATCGGACGAAAATTGGCAGGAGGCGTCCTAGATATATATAATGAAGAATGGAACAAGAAAATTGTCAAAAAGTAGCCTTGACATACCCTAAATCATCGGTTTTTCCAAGATGTACAAGCTTGTATCGAGCGGTAAATCCGTAAAACTATCAAGAAGGAGGAATGACATTGCCACATGCTTCAATTATGCTCCAATACACCCTATGAACATGCTTGGTAAATTTTAGGACTTTTTCCGAAAAAACAAAAATCGACCCAAAAGCCGGTTTTTGTGTCCTATAACCCACGAAAAAACCTCGTTTCGGCCCCGAAAAATAATCGGACGAAAATTGGCAGGAGGTATACTAGATATATAAAATGAAAAATGGAACAAGATAAATGCCAAAAAGTAGCCTTGGCATACCCCAAACCATCGGTTTCGTCCACGATGTACTACTACAAGCTTGTAACGAGGAGGAAACACGCCGTAAAACTATAAAAAAAAAAAAAGGAGACGTATTGCCACATGCTTCAATTATGCTCCAATACACCCTATGAACATACTTGGTAAATTTCGGGACTTTTTACGGAAAATCAAAATTCGACCCAAAATGCCATTTTTTGTGGACAATAACCTACGAAAAAACCTTGTTTCGGCCACAAAATAGAATCGGACGAAAATTGGCAGGAGGCATCCTAGATATATATAATGAAGAATGAAACAAGAAAAAAGCCAAAAAGTAGCCTTGGCATAGGCCAAACCATCGGTTTCGACCACGATGTAGAAGCTTGTATCGAGCGGCACGACGTAAAACTATCAAGGAGGAGGATTGTCATTGTCACATGCTTCAATTATGCTCCAATACAACCTATGAACATGCTTGGTAAATTTCGGGACTTTTTCCGGAAAATGAAAATTCGACCCAAAAAGCCGGGTTTTGTGGATTATAACCTTAACCAATCTCATGCCACTAAATGAGTAAATTTTATTGAAAAAAAAATCCTCCAAAATTCTTTAACTAACATAACTATGAAGTGGGTAAACAAAGTTGGTTAAGGAATATTTGAGAAAAAGTTTTCTTTTTCACTAAATTTTTTCACATTAAGTTGCATGAGATTGATTAAGGATCTAAGGTAGTGTTTTTTGAACAAAAGTGTAATAAAAGGTAGTAGTTTTGAAAATTTGACAAATAAGGTAGTATTTTTGAAAAAAGTGTACATAAAAGGTAGTTAATTTCATTTTTTCCTTAAAATTGACTAGGTAGTACTATAAAGTAGATACTTTCTCGTGTTAAGGGAGGTTTTATTAGAAAACAAGACCAAATATCAACTTTTTAGGGCGACCTAATCAATTTTAATGGCGACCTTTAGCAGAGCTGTAAAAGAAGGGTAAATCAGTCTCACAGTGAAATAAAAGAAGGGTGATATAGACGAAATTAAGGTGCACCTCATTTGCTATTTGGTAAAAAAAAATTAGATGATGACGGCCTGAGAATACCTACTCTCAAGTTTAATTTAGGGTATTTTTATGTGCTTTGAATATTTTTCTTTCAAAAAATATATAAAGATACATTCAAATATACTGAGAGTATACTATCAGGTGTATGTAATAGATCTAGAATAATGACTATTGGTTGATCATTGCTCTGCTTTTATTGGACGATGAATAAGAATCCTCATCTAGAATTGGTAGCGAGTATGGAGCGCAACCTCAAAATGACTATTATATTTGGTGGGGTGGAGTGGGGTGGGGTGAAGGTAAAGGAAGCACAACGAATAATGATGTAAGCAACTCTCGTGATTTTGATTTTATGTTAGTATTTCTTTTTCTTGATGCTTTATCAATTCAGCTAAAGAGCATTCATAAAAAAAAAAAAAAAATTGAGTTGTTTGACGTACGAAGTACTTGTTTTAGAATGCTTGATCTCACAACAAACCCATATATGACATGGTTTAGTAATTCCGAAAGGAGAACTGTGAACATGAATCAATCTGCTTACCATTCCTGTAAAATCTCATTTTCAACCTGCTCAGCCTGAAAAGCTGATGTGAGGTTGGAAACCTGAATCCCTAATAAATAGATCTATTCCATCAATTGATTTGCTCTTATAGGCTTAGATGTCGTCAATTCGTTATCTCACTATTCTCCGACTCCCTAATGTTTCACACACGCAGTTGTGTATTTCAATAATTTCTTGTGTTGACCATCGGTGATTAGCTAAACATAAGATAACTTACGCACTCAAAATAACTTAACTTTATGTCCATCTTAGTAGTTTAACTAGAATCACATAGATGAAAGATAGCGAGAGTGCGAGATGGTGACATAAGTTTTTCCGCTCGAGTGGAACCCCCAATAATGGGCAATAAAACCCAGAAGAGTCTACTCTGGAATAGGCAAGCAAAAGAGCAGAAAGAACTCGGATAATTATATTATCACCCCTCAGGTGGCGCAGACACATAATTACACTGATGATCACTAAAGTTCATAGTTACTGCCATCAAAAAGGTCCTCAATGAATCACCGAAAGAGTAATAATCGACTCTGACAATGACTAAGTTTTAGAGAGGATGCCACAATATATTCTGACCAAATGAGTCACTAATAAGGGCCATAACGCATTGGCATTCTAAACCTCGGGGCTTTGCTGCAGGAGGAGAAAATAGAACAGTTAACAAAGCAGCATAACACCAAGAAGCAAGAAGCGGAGACAGGAAAGGATGGTGTGTATATCTTACCCATAACCATATGGGTTGTAGAAAAAAGCTGGTGGATATCCACCCCTGAAACCATAGCCCATATATGGACTGGGGCGTCTTGGGCGAAATTGCTTCATTCCTGGAACATTTGTTCTCTTGGCTGTCACCTACAGTCGAATCAAAGATAGATTCAAATAATCAGAAAAGAGATTTAAGACATTGGAGGCATGATCAATCCCACAATATGAACGACATAAAATAACAATAATCAAGGGACTCGCCAACCTTCAACTGGCGACCGTGCAGAACAGATTCATTCAAACGAAGTGCTTCTTGAACAGCATCTGTCTCTAAGAACTCAACATATGCATATCCCTTTGGTTGTCCAAACTTGGTAGTCCTGATGGTCACCCTGTTTACAGTTCCACATGACTGAAAATGCTGCTGGACCTCTTCAGGAGTGCAGGTATAATCCACCTGCAGGATGCGTCTTAAACCTTGTCAGCTACAAGAATGCACCCACTTGACCAAACATATGCAGCAAAACGAATAAGTCATGTTCAAATTGAGTAAGACAGCTAAATGAGACTAGACAAAATCAAGTAGCTCATAAGGAATTCAATGAGGGCAAGCTTAGAATAAGGATGCTATTTAGATACATCCTTTACCATGGAGCTAGATCTAGTTCATGCAGTTAAACTAAACCTCAGTATTTGCAGCTAATGGTGCCTGATCCAACTGTCCACCAATTCAACTGACAGCACTTCACCACCATGGCATGACCGCATCCACCTGAATTCCGAAAAATAATATCCCACCCCTTTTTTCCCATCAATACATCCTGGCAATTACCTGAACCCTCAATGCAATGATTTTTAAGCAAATGGCTGCGTGATCCAAATGTCCAACTGCAGGCACTTCATCATCACTCATCAGTCACCACTTCGGTATATTTCTGTAACACAGTAACTACAGTCTTCGATAGTCAACACGTCATATATTTATACTCTAATCCCTCAAGAGAATTATACCACAATATATCGATCCCACTACCTTGCCATTTACCTGAACCCTCATAACCATAATATGGTAAAAGCAAACTTCGACTGCCTCCAACACCCACCCACCCCC
>CAAKMY010064084.1:0-17362 GCA_901111285.1 Corrigiola litoralis
GGTGACATAAAAAAAGCGGCCAAATACAGGGTGATTTTAAGAAAAACTCAAAAGCACAGGGTGACATAAGGAAATATCCCTATATTATATTAATGCATTTAGCCATAACGCTTTGCTTAAAGCTAAGATTTGCTGAACTTTAACACAATTATGGGCGGCAAACGAATGCCCGAACGGGAATAAGAGTAGTTCAGTTCCGAGATGGAGACCCACGCACATGGCTGACCTTAAACACAAAAAGCACGGTGAAGATGCGGAGTCCCGCACCAACAGGATGGGGAGGGATTGCTGGCAGCTCCTTCGGTGGCGCTTTAACTTAGATGTGCCTTTATGCAGAAAATAGTTTGGCGCTATTCCTCAAAAGCGGAGTTGATAGAGATTTTTTTTTTTTTTTTTTCTTGACAATGGGCTTCTTGAAACTTGAAAGAGGACATACAACTTTACTGTTGGGTGATTCCATGACTGTTTCAACCTCAACTCAAGTGTCAATAATAAGGACATTACTGCTGAAAATCATCCTTATTTTTAACCTGATACGCATATGCGAACAACTGATTCATAAATCATAATGACTTTAGAGGGGAAAATTTTGGATTCAAGACTGAAGATAAACTTTTGGGTTGTGGACGGGACCGAATCGGAAAATCCAGACTAAACGAAAAATATTAGATGAAAAATATATAAATACATGTATTATTGTAGTACTTCTTAGTTCATAAACAACAAGAAGCAAATACATTGATTTTTATCCAGCGAAAAAGATCTTTTTTTTTACCTTCTTAAAGTTTTAATTTGGGTTATTATTTTACTTAACAGTTTTTTCACTGCATTCATTCCAGAAAGGAAAATATCGGTCTTCATCGCCGAATCGAAATCCAAATACAAAAGTTTTTAGGACTGAGAAACTGACTTAAATGATTTTGATCCGAACCGATCGATTTTCCGATCCGGGTTGAAATTTGAACCGCACTATTCGTAAATCATGAAAGCATGTGAATTACATTTGTTTTAACAACAGTCGTGAATCACGACTATGTATGCTTCTATATCATTATATATAATCATGATGTACCAACAAAGACAACTCGGGGCATTTTGTTTCCTTTTGTTTGGTGGGAACAACACTCAACTAAAGCACATTAAGCTATCAAATGCGATCGATCAGCTTTACAGCTATAGTAAGTAACGAATAATATTATTTGTATGTTTATGTAAACCACCATTTCCTGGATGAAGGGCAACCCACCCTCCTTTTGACGACGTCCGTAAGGCTGCTAAAGCATATCATTGACTACTCCAAGTAGGCAAGTATATATATGCCTAATTAGGCTGATCAAATAAGACCAACTGTTGATATAGTGTACCAACGGTCCCATATACGGAGTATATATACGGAGTATATATTAGTCTAATCATGCTTCTATAGCCTATCTTCAAATTGGATAACCATGAGTTTCTCAGCCAACATGGATAACAAAGATTTTGATTCCAACAAACATGTATCCTTGCTTCCTAATAGAGAGGAAGCCACCCTGGGTAATCTCATTAAAGAGTTCTTCTTTCATCGAGATATTAGCAACAGTAATCTCTTGTCTCACAACATTCCCGAAGAGAAAGAGAACAAGTACCTCCACAAGTGGATTATATTTATCTCGCTCTTTGTTCAAATACTGCTCAAGCGCATGTCCAATCCCATGCAGAAATTTGGGTCCAAATTTGAGGATTTTCTTAACGGCAATATATTTGAAGGTAAGCACTAATAGTCTATTAGCAATTACATAACTATTCGATCCTTTCTCAAGTAGTTTGACGTTTTGCATCTTATTACCTGACCTCTTCTTAGATAAGTGTGTTTCTAATTATTAGTACGTTGTCTAAGTACATTACTATCAATCTATCATGGATGCAGGAAAGGAACAAGTGTCAAAGAGGGAAAACAGTTGTTCTCTCACCATCCTCGGACACCTAGATAAAAGAATAGAGCTGGACAAAGAAATCAAGCATGAAGATTGCAGATACTATCCTGCACTTTCAATGATGGCAGCCAAGGTAGCTTACGAGAACAAATGTGTCATCAAAGAAATAGTTTTTAACCGTTGGAAGGTGAGTGGTGGATGAACCTTTGTCTACATTTAATTGAATGGTCTTATTTTTTTGTCTAAGGTTGTTTGTTGCGGTATACGGGTATGCTCTACTAAAAAGTGTCGATCATAATCTGATTTTATGCTTGCAGATGGAATTCGTGGACTTCTATGATTTTTACAACGGTGAGATATATGGTCTTATACTCTTATCTAAGTACTTTGTGAGCTTCCAGCTTATCGTGATCAAAAGCAAAAGTACAATTTACTAGGAACGTTAACTGATGATATATTAATTAATCGATCCCGCTCTCTTGTTGCAGAGTTTCAACAGAGAACAACGACACAAGCATTCATCATGCACGAGAAAATTGCAAAAACGGATACTATCATTGTGGCCTTCAGGGGTACCTCGCCGTTTGATGCGAATGATTGGAGCACCGATTTCGACTTCTCTTGGTTGAAAATCGATGGTATGGGGAAACTTCATAAGGGTTTCATGATGGCCCTGGGTCTACAGAAATGCTTCCCGGAGAACACTGATGATGAGCTAGGAGATTATCGTGGATATTGGCCTAAGCAAATTGAGCACGACGACAAACACCCCCTAGCTTACTACACAATCAGGGAAAAGCTTAGAGAAATGATGGCAAACAATAGAACGGCGAAATTTATTGTGACGGGTCACAGTTTAGGGGGTGCACTTGCAATTCTGTTTCCAGCAATCTTGGCCCTACATGGAGAAGTGGAGATGTTAGAGAGGTTGGAAGCTATTTATACCTATGGTCAACCAAGAGTTGGGGATGAGAAATTTGGTGAATTTATGAAGAAGAATCTAAGAGAGCACAAAATCAAGTATTACAGAATTGTTTATGGCTATGATATGGTACCTACAGTTCCCTTTGATAATACATTGATGACATTCAAGCACTTCGGGACATGCATTCACTTCAACAGCTTCTATCAAGGAAAGGTTAGTCGAAATGCTGAGCTCCTTATATCTTTCACGCCTTTCAAATCTTCGGTTTACTCTAGTATGATACAGCATATACTAATGACAGCCGACTTGAATAGTCTAATTAACTTGACACCTACGTATTATGATGCAGATAGTTGAAGAGGAGCAACAGAAGCCTTTCACAAAAGAAGAACAAGAACATCATTGGATGAAATACTTGAGGTTTCTCAGAGAAATGGTTGCGATGTTCATACGGAGAGTACTTGCATGGCTGAATGCAGTGTGGCTGTTTGTAAGATCGTTCATCATCGGATACGCATTAGGGACAGATTACAAAGAGGGTTGGGTACTGAAGGGAGCTAGATTCCTTGAAATTTTAGTCCCTGGTACCATGGAACATTTCCCTCAAGATTATGTCAATGCCACACGGCTAGCCTCCAAGGATTTGTTCAAAAACTACCCGGCATTGCCTCAAGAGTGAATAGCGTGGATTATTTGTGGTTTTCCCGAAAGACTTACCGAGAAGAGTTGTACAATTGTATTAATTGTATATGGAATTGGTATATTTTCTGCCTATGGTGACCATCTATATTCGCTTTATAGGGTTAGTGATGTTGTGGGATTGACAGGAGTGGAAAATGCGCCGGAAAGGAAAACCCAATCAGAGGTGCAAAACTCTATCGATCAGTTGATAGCCGCTGCCACCAGCGCACCAGCGCTGCAGTTCACTTTAAGCTGTACCCAACACAACTAAGCCAATCATATAAACTACTCCGTAATAAATACAAGTACCATTATATACATGCACTGGCTACCTTCTGAGCTACTGTCTTCTATTGCCCATTGAAATGGCTTTTCTACCGACTACCATTTGGCTGTTCCCTTTCTTGGAGCTTTGTTACCCCTGAGGATGCACCTTTAAGTTTTTATATTGTTGCGTCCAAGCAGTCTTGCAAGGCCAGAATTCTTTTCCCACCAACCTTATAATTTAATTTAGTTTAGCCTTGTGTGTAGCCTGTCTATGCTCTCAGAGAACCGTGAATTTTTGTTTCAAAGGATCTTTTTGATTGCGGAGTAGAAATTTAGAAGAATATTTTGAGAGACAACAAGCCAGATAGCTTGATTACTCTCGTAAGCAGGTAGGCATAATGCCATCTTGTAAGAGTTTAAAAGTTCATATTGTAACAGCATAGCATGCTCCACTTTCTTTAGCCAAGCATCAGTTGAAAGCTTTTTGATACTCCTGGCTGTTCTCCATGGGTTTCTGTCCACCTTTAATTAGTTGTCTTTCTTCGTGACAAGGAATGATAGACACAGATTTCGTGCAGTAATGCAGAATGATACCAAGTTTTACAAGTTCTTCAATTATTTGATTTTCCACCAAACAAAGTTTTTCACCAACAAGTAACTCGCCTTCTTTGTTATAATTTAATTTGTTATAGTGTAACAAGTAAGAGTTATGTAGTTTGTCAAGCATTAAGTACAGTTTGAACAATTTCTGAGTTTAACAAAATTCGATACAACCTGAAGATCAAAACCTAAACCGATCTAAACGCGATCCAAACTCGATTCAACCCCAATCGGTACAAATCTCAAGCTCAAAGTTAATGAAATTTTTGGCGATTCACATAAAAAAATCATGTAAGCTGTACTATAACATCAAACTTGATAAATAATGTTTAATAATATGTCTATTAAATTCATATAATATAAAGATTGACATGATTTGAAATTGACTCAAACTTATCTGACTCAAAAGTGACTTGAATTGGAACTAACCCAAGTAATTTACTTGATCTAACGATAGGACCAAAACCGATCACGACACTACAAGACCCAGGTAACCTTATCAGACCAATTGTTGGCTCTAGCCCAATCGAACGCCCACTAGAACAATTGCCCTCATAGCCACTAACCATCGTCTTTCACTATCTCCCACAACCACATGCCTCCAACAACCCCAACTACTATAATCGGAACAAGACACCGCCGTCCACTACCCCCAAGACGACATACTTGCAATGCAACCCCCATACTTTTCATCAACATCGTTTGTCGACTTTGTTGCGGAAAAAAAAGACACCTAATGGAAAAGGTAAACCATTTTGAGGGAATGAATCAGCTTTGTTTTGCTCTAAAGTTTCTTAAAAAAGGGTTAGGGTTCAAATTCCAACCGCTACGATTACATCCTAACTCCGACCAAACACCCACCACAACTATTGCCCACACCAATCAACCACCCACGGCAACATCTTTGCAGCAAAACAACCCCCATGCTTCCATCACCATCTTATTCCCCTTCAACTCTCAAGCAATGAACGGGTTGCTTGTTTTCAGGGGTCTTTGGTGAGTGTGGCTTAATTTTGGAAGTACGCCCTCTGTTTTCATATGATGTTCCTGTTTGACTTTACACGTTTGTCAACGCACGTTTTATATGTTAAATATCTTTAGTTATACGTTAGTAAAAATTATAAAAAAAATTGATAATCTTAATCTACTCATCGAGACAAATCAAACAAGATCCCACATGACTACATTTTATCTTATATATTGGAAAGTAGTCAGAAATCAATCTCTACTTATGAATAGAGCCCAAAGTCAAAACAGGAACCTCATATGAAAACAGAGGGCGTAAATATCATGGATTGGTTTGACCACGATATCAAGCGACTAGGCTCTGGACATCTGAAACTAAGTGCATGTTTGGCTTAAGTGTTTATAAAATTTTAAAGTGTTTGGCCTACTTATTTCTAAACAATACTTCTTTCCTTCTTTAAAGATTTCCAATATTGCATTTATGGGATGATGGGACAAAATAAAAAGATTTTTCTTCTTTAAATAATAGCTTTTGGTAAAAACAAAAGCAAAAGCAGCATTTTGATGCTTCCGTTTATAGGGGTTCAAAAATGCTTTTTGGGTTTTTCAAAATCTATTTTGTATTTTTAAAAAACACTAAGTTTGGCCAAGCTTAAAGCTTTTGGATTGAAAAACACTTCCAAAAATTAGGCCAAACATACACTAAATAGCAATATGTCCATACTAATAAGCACAGGTCAGTCCCCAGAGGATGGCGATTCAAAATTCGCTAATGTTGGGAAACCACTAAGTTATACTCCGTAGCTTAGCATCTGGCCAGTCCACAACCAAAAAAAAAAAAAAAAAAAAATGATCTGGCCAAATACAAGAGCCCTTCAAAAATTTAAGGTAGCGCATCATCACCTAAAAGCTGACCAAAAGGTGCATGAAAATTACTCGAGGTTAAGGTACATATAAGACTCGAGGAGAGCACACACCTAGCAGATCCAATTACAATTTGTAAAATAGCCCCCAGAATAAACCTCTTGAAACAAGAATTTGGGATCCACAATAAACCTCTTGAAACAAGAATTTAGGTAGCCCCCAGAATTCCAGAAACATCTGTTATTTTCAAATCCATCTAAAAACTCTAAAGGTCCAATTACCTAGAATAAATCCATTAAGTTCAACGTTAAATTCTGGTTACAGTATAATACAAGAACTACCATGCTTTTCAGCACCAAAACCTTCTCTAATATGGCCTGTACCTCCATTCTGCTCTGGAAGGCCTTAAATTGCTGACGCCATAAGAACTGCCAACACCATAAGAAGAGCCAACGCCATAACCCCACTGCAAAACCAAAATTGAACATTAGGTAATTCTATGCCTACTCTTATAACAGAAATCAGAATACGCAACCAGTAAAAGTAACAGCCCCAACACAAAGGGTTTTCTGTCTAAAACTACCAAAACTTCAAATGGTTTTGCAAACAACTCCTTTACATTATTTTCTTTATAAAGCACTATCGAACAATAACCAAAACTTTGTGACACTACCAAACATCATTGTCCACCCCCAACCACCACCACTACATCACTTAAAACCACCATTATCACCCAGTGGTCTACACTCTACATTTCCCTCTCACATATACAAACACCCAGCTGTACTTCCCTATCCACCAAATTATCCCACTCATTAATAAATATGACTTATACAATTAACTGCTCTTCCAAAGTAAGAATGTTACTTTGTTCTACAAATTTAAATCTTTACATGATGTTGCTCGGGTTTTTTTTTCTTAGTACTCCATTGAGGATAGGTTTGACCCTCTTCTTTATCATAGGGAGAGCAATATTAAAACCGTAAATATAACAATTCAGTCAAAATTCGACTCGCTTCTGATAGAATAAGAGTAGAAACTCTTCATCCAAACCCGTTAGAAAAAGGTCCGCCTCCAAATTCAACTAAGAATCCGACTCCATATCAGTCAGAGTCGGACTTTACTCAGACTCTGATGGACCTCCGAGCAACTTACGCCTGCATCGGACATCCATCAGCTATGATGCTCAGACTCGTGTTAAGTGTATCCAACACGGATACGACAAACCCACGTGCCCAACATATCAAAATTTAAATCAAAGATACGGGAAAGCAGCCAGACTACGGATACAGTTTGATTTCTGACACAGTCAATGTATCCTAATTCTAGACAGCAATTATCTTTACCACTTATTGTATGTTCTTTCACGTTTTACGATACACCAAGAAGTTGTTAACTTGTTGGTTTTACCTTACCACCCACCAACTAAGTTTTTAGTTGATACTCCAATTAACTTTCCAGCACCAAAAAGGAATAAGAATTATATAAACAAAATAAAAAGAAGTGTTTGATTTAATTCTCGTGGACTGGACACGTAGCTTGTGTCCATACTCGTGTCGGTGCGGTGGGTAAAAGTGTTGTGCCTAAGCATTATAGATTCATAGTCCATTAAACCTCCGGCCCACATGGAAGTTGAACTCTTGATAATGAAGTTCAACAACTACGCTTATGTTGGTAATACTAATAATCATGAATATTTTTATTGTGATTTTTTGGTTTTAAAAAAAAATCAATTTCATATATAATTTAAAATATATAATGAATAAAAATAAGTAATTATTTAGCATGAAGAAATTTAACTTGGAAGGAAAATAAAGCCATATGGTCTGAGGCAGTCAGAGGCAGAAGTAGTGACCTTTAGAGTTGGTCGGATGATGCATATCAGATGAAGAAGCAGATTTTAGGTCCATTGACCAAGTAGATCGGAGTCGAAATTTTTGTAGTCCGACCGCCTCCAAACTATGCCATTCCAAGTTAGAAGGGTATGCCCAGAACTAAGTTTTTGACAAGGCTTTTGAGTTTCTTGTAGGATGTGAGATGGTGTTAAGCTTGTCGTGTATGATTCAGAGTAATATTTGTTGGCGATAATTGTAATCTCACTATGGGTAGGAAGATTCAGGGAAAGTATATCACGTTTCTAGACATAAATAGGTAGTCGAAATGGATAGAGGTTAAAGCGATGGTTGTACAAGGGGTATGGGACTGCCATAGGAGGCAGGGTGGTTAGGAGTGATTGGGATGGAGATTTATACTTGATTGTGTTTGACAAAGTTTGTGTGAAGTTAGATAGCATTTCACAAAGCAAAATTATATAAAGTAGTTCGCAAAATCATCGAAAGTTCAGGTAGTTTTAGACAGAAAAACCCCAACAAATAAGAGAAGATATCATTGTCTTATTGAATGACATAACCCCTCTACCGAACCAGAACAACAAGCTCCCTTTGCTGTGTCCCCAACAATGTGCCATACTAAAGGAAGCAGCAGTAGTTCATGCTTCCTGGCACAGTCACTAAACTATATAAACAAGAAATGTGTATCCAGAAGCATGTGTCTTACAGCCAGAATCCAGCTTAAATGCATAAATTCAAAGACCAAAACTAATAGAACAGAAACAAAGGAACAGAAACACTCATACAATCCACAGAAATAAAATTATTAGCAAATAGAAACTTACATCATCGAAATCTAGGTTTCCGTACATTCTGCCATAAGAACTACGCATGGGACCATAACTACCATAAGGCTCAGGGTTGTCCATCATTGCGCCTCCACTGGTACTAGGTTCATCAACTGGGGTCGCTGAATCAATAGCAACCTGCACATTAAAAACCAAGCCCATCATCAAATTTGCGTTCAAGATTCATGGCCCCATGGTCACTCCCACCAATTCCTTCCCCCGACTCCCAACAATAGAAGAAAAGAGTATCCATATCAGTTCTATTCTTGGAAGTTTGGAACTCCACTGTACAAATGCAAGTTAGTTACAGAATCGAAAAGCACTTCGTACCAGGTGGTTTGCTAAAGTGTGAAAGCCTAAAGCGAATATATACATAATAGCAGTGCATCTCATACAAAAAATACGTGAGGAGAGCTACTTATCATGAACTAAAAAACAATCGACCAATGACTGAGAGGTTCAGGGTGTGGACCAAGTGAAAATTGGTTAGACTACAAGCTATGCATTGAGGACCCGATCCTCCAACTCCCAACAGAAGAAGGGGTTTAATGGTAACTTAAATGGAAACAAACTGGAGTGTTGCCCATACTTACCGGCTGTCCTAATATTTCATGAGAACGTCTAGCCACTCGGTCCGCAACACCATCTTCAGCAAAAGTTACAAAGCCAAAACCACGATGTCCAGGTCTCTTTGGATCCTACAAGGGAATTGCATCCTCAATAAAGCTGGTTTACCGCTAAAGAACTTCGTGCTCCAGCGAAAAAAAAGCTAGACATTACCTTTGGAATATAAACATCCAAAATTCGACCAAATCTACCAAAATACTGGCGAAGGTCTTCTGTAGTTGCCTCCTGAGGTAGCCTTCCAACAAAGATTTTTCTGCCAATTCCTCCTCTAATTGGATCTCCTAATATACAAAGTTATTACATATAAATTAGTATATTGAAGTTCTTTCACAAAAAAGCAAAAAGGAGAGGAGAACGTGAGAGAGGATCTTACTTCCGTAATTAGAACCTGGATGATCATACAAGCTAGGAGTTCCCAACGAAGGATATCTAGTAGCTGCACTTATGTAAGCATTGTATGCACCATAACCACCATTAGATGGTCCACGCGATGGTCCATGGGATGACCTATTAAATGGTCGGAAATCATCTTCCTGGCAAGCATAGTTACATAGATTACAATCAATCAAGTGATCAGGAAATAAAGAAATCCATCACACGTTCAATAACTGGATGAAATGCTTAAATACCTGGAAGCTAAACAGAATAAAGCCTCACTATACAAAAACAAAACTTAACTTAAAGAAACAAGGAGAGTTATATTGCCTTAGGTGTAGCTCGATCAACCACGACGGTGGAATCTCCCAACTCATGAGTATCTTTCATCAGGCTGTCTACGGATTCTGCATCAAACACAGAATTATGAGTTCTAAACAGGAATCAAATTGCTTAAATAAAATTGTTCAAGTAATCATGAGGTACAGGTACTAAGGCCTTGCAAGGTTGGAAAACTAAAACTACTCTAAATAAGAAACACGTGAAAGTTAAGATGGGAAGCAGAGCCTTCATGAAAGAATTTTCCACCGATGATTTGTTTGGTGTATAGCACAATTTCCACAGAAGTTCATGCTTAAAAAAAAAAACATGAAATCACCCTAACCATACATGAGTTTGGAGTTCCATGGGACTTGGTAGACTTAATATCCCGCTATTGTTCTTTTTAAATAGCTTGCATGGCCACTAAAACCAGATAAACAAAGGCCAATAAAGAGAAACTACAGGTAAAATCAAGGAGAAATTGCCAACTGTCCAACAATATACCCATCCGATATGGCATAGTTTGCAAAAATAAGAAGTAAGAATCATACACTCAATAACAATAATATTCATGGATATCAAATGTCCTCCAGTAAACGGTAATCATAGCAGGGACCCAATGAACATGCCGCCACATCAAAAACTTTCTGGACAGATAGAAGCAAAACATAGTCGTCCTGCCCCTTGCAAATGTTAGAGCAATCTTCTTCAAAATAGACTGCATACTAACAGTTTGTTATTAACTGAGAATATGTTGCCTTAAAATCCCAATATCTCTTTTTCACCAACTACCGGAATCCAGGACTACTTTCATCGCTCACTGCAATAGTTTCATTTCAGCAATTACGTGATATAAATTACAAAAAGTCGAATAAAATATCTTCCCACCTTTGATGTCTTATCATTTCAAAAAAAAACCTTCCCTATCATCTTAAACTCAACCGTAAACTTCAAATCCTTTTTCCCTCATTAGGCTTTAACCTATGATATCTTCCCACCTTTCCAAGAATGATGTCTTATCATTTCTAAAAACTTCCCTGTCATCTTAAACTCAACCGTAAACTTCAAATCCTGTATCCCTCTTAAAGTTTTAACCTATAATACTCCAACACGCCCCTTGACCTATAGTGTCAGTGTATCGCCACGACAACGCATGAAATGCCACCGATACTCAGGATTTGATGGCGACGCTCCAGCTTCCTAACAAGAAAGAGAGGAAAGGAGGGAGAATGACTAAAAGGGGGAAGCAATGAGTTTTAAAGAAGAAAGAGGGAAAGGAAAAAGCAGCTACTTTGTTGGAGGGTGATTTTGCCTTGATAAAAAAATATTGTCTTGACAAGATGGACCACTTTTAAATGGCCCAACTACTATTATACTAAGTCTTCACTTTGACTAGATCGAATTTGCTTTTACTCGTTCAAGACTTGACACTCAAAGTGTGTCATACCCATGTCTATAAAGCGGGTCAAGACACTCATTTGACGTCCATTAAAGAGTCTGAGTAACAAAGCCTCTAACCAATTTAGCAAAAACAGCCTCCTTTTTCAGCACACTTAAGCAATATTTTCGGACATAATACTCTTACTCTGTGTCAACCAGAACATAATTTGGTAAATTCCAACGCAAGTTGAAAGAATACTTATCATCCATCCAAATGCTCGAACCTAATTTCACTAATAACCTACTCAACTTCTCTAAAACATAGCGGCAACTGCAAGTGCCAAAACAAAATTACCTGCGCTATCAAAAGTAATAAATCCAATTCCTCGGTGGCCTTTTGTAGATGGGTCCTGCAAAAAAGGTTTTAATTCAACCTCTTGTTGCCATGGGAAATTAATACCAGAAACAAGGGGTAAAACAAAAGAAGAACAGGGGTGGGAAGAAATGAGCAATATAACTTACTTTAGGCATGTAAAGATCAGTGATCTCTCCATATTTCTCAAAATGACTGTTTGAAGAGGAGGTAGAAGCGAAAGAAAAAGTTACCACACCATTAGAGAGAGTGGAGGAAGCCATAATCACAAAGCATATATTTCAGATCAACCAAAAACCCCACTTCAAATAAGACCATCAAAAACTTTACCTCCTGAACGCAGATTCAGTAACAGACGGAGCGATTCTAGCCACAAATATCCTGGTTATCTTTTTCGAAGATGATCTCATCATCTCTTCCTGGAGCATTCCCATATCAAGTTAACAATAATGCAAAGCAATCATAAATAGAAGTTTCGGCATAAACAGAAGATGAACAGTAAACAATCGAGTAAGATATGATATGACACCTTTGGTGTTGCCACTTTTACTTCCAGCGCTCTGTTGCCAAGGAGATGCTCACTTGATAATGCTTTCTGAAACACAGGAAGAATTATAGGTGTAATACTCTATGCTACAACATAATATAGTCACAGAACAAACCACAGTAGCATCATATTTGATCAGAAAAAGGAAATAATCATTTGCAAAAGATCAAGAAGCTTTTGTACCTTTGCATCCTCATCAGAACTGAAAGTGACATAGCCAAAACCACGTGATCTGCCAGTATTACGTTCCTAAGACAAGAGTAAAGCAGCAAAGCTCACTCAGTACCATGCAGCCTAAAACCATTTAAATAAAATAAAATAAAAGTGAAGATGTAGGCATCGACGCCCTCATGAAAAACATTATCAAATCTTAACCCACAATATAAACATAGAAAATGGAAAAAAAAAAAAAAGTAAAGAACAAAAGAAAATTAAGCAGAAAAGAAAGAGACAATACTACAACAGAGTATTATGTCAAGAGGATGAGGCACCATTCACAAGATCATGTGGGCAGGTGCTATGTATTTAATCATACAAACTCCACGATAAGGCATACGCCAATCATTATTAAGGGAGATCATATATGTGGGGGTGTGACCATACAAAGAAGTAAAGAACAACAACGGAAATACAAGTACAAGTAAAGGGCTAATCAAACTCAGTTGGTCCTGGGAGAGACGGTCTACTTTATCTTAAAAGTAGACGGAGCCATGTTGGCCCAACAAAGGTAATATACCTTTGGCACCAAAAAACAAAGGTAATATACCTTTGGTTTAGCTTATGCTTGCAGCCAGTTTGAGTTTATTTAGTTTGTATGAAGGTCATCTACTTTTATGATAGAAGTATTCAACAATAACTGCGAGAATATATTTGCAACCCATATCAACGATTTTGTGTGGCATGGCTCAAGCTAGAATCCCCCTCAATCATAATTATCAACATCAACAGCTCAAGAAACCATGGAGAAGTTTATTTTTTAATAAACACAATGCGAATATAATAATTGGACAAGAGCCAAGCAGATGTTATGGCTGAAAGGCATGTCCTTACATTAATCAAAAGTCACCAAAAACACAATGAGTACAAACAAAAACTACTCAACCCAAAGAAGCACCATTACACCTTTAAACATATATAAAGCAAATCATCCAAATTAAAGTACACCTTTTTTATAAATAAAAAAAATCCAGATTAAAGTATGTTTCACCATGTGACATCACAAACAGTGCACCCAATAAGCAAATCTTTTGATTTTATAATAAGGTGAAAGACCCTTGCTCAAAACTAAAAATAAATTCTTGTGATTTTTCCGATACTGATTTTCTAAAAAAATAAAGTGAAATTTACGTTCACCCTACTTGAACTTGAAATATAATTTGCATTTTAATTATTGGTATATCTCACGTTCATATAGGGTCCTAATTCTGAGGTTACGAAAAAGGGCCCAAAAAATAATTGAGACCACCTAGGCCAGAGAGCTTCCTCAAAGTTTTCAAGCTAATGAAACAAATAAGGAGACCTTTCGATTGTTTAGAAGAAGGTCCTCTTATTCAAAACTACTTGAACAACAACACCCATTATGGATCCTTCTCTAGATGAGGTCTAGGGAGGTCCAAGATGTACACAACTTTACCCCTAACTAGGTTTATGCAATGGCCTCAAAAAGCCCATGCCCGTCCCTATTTTACAGAGGGTCATGACTCGGCCCTCACATCAATAAGTCGGCTCATTTTCTTTGTTTACTGGCAGTGCAGCGGGTCAATTACAAATTTTCAAGCCATGAGAAAGAAGTTAAGAATGTAGACGTTATATTTTCTTCTTCGCTTGCTAATCATCAACATTATGCTCAGCTTTAAAAAAAGGGTCGGTGAATAATCTCCAAAGCTCGATCCGACCGGCTTATTTAATTTCCACATTGGAAAAGTCTACCCAAAACTAATCTTGAATAAATAGTAGAAAAGGTTGTTTCCGAAAGGCCAGCAGAACATCGTTTTAATAATCCAGGACTCACTCAAAACTACATGAAACATATCTATCAATTTTACGATAGATACTAATCAATTTTCCAACATTAAACAACTAGACCATACGCATGTACCCAATTCCGGTAATTCAAGGTAAAGGTTCCCATACTCGAACTTACAAACAAATAAACCATTGCACAAAAATGTCCACAAATAATATGACAGTTCAGAATACCTTCATAACAATACAGTCCTCCAATTCGCCAAAGCGGCACATGTACTCCTTCAAGCCGGTCGTATCCACGTCCCATGGGATACCCAGAACCTGCACCATCAACCCACATTTTCACAAATTCCAAAACAAAACACATTTCCCTCTTCATAAATTATAATCACAACTGTGCGAAATAATTACTTACAACGAGCTTTCTTTCCATGAGGGCGGGGCGATAAGGGGTAAAAACAGCGAAAACCTGAAACGGAAAGGGAAAGGGAAAACAGTTCCTCTCTCTCTCACTTTCTTCCTCACCTCGAAAGCGAACCGACGCTCAGCACTCGGGGACTCACCACTCTCTCTGACTCTCCACTTCCTTCTCCTCTTACTCTCCTCTCACACTCGTGGGACCCTGCACATGATAAGCACACCTCTTTCTCACACACATCGTACATCAACGCCATCGACATCGACATCGATTTTCAATACCAAATTAAAAACCCACCTCTATTTTCCAAAATCCCACGAAATTAATTATAACAGATAGCTTTATTCAGGAATTTTGAAAAAAAAAAAGGGTACCTTTGAAAAAACAGGAACCCTAAAAAATTACCTTGAATTAATCACTCACTCTCGATAAAATAGGACGGTCTCACTCGCACGGCGGCGTCAATAAAGATGGTCGGCGAATGTCGTAACCCTTATCTCTCTTTCGTTTTCGGGGTCTCGGGTCTGTTATATATACCAGCCACTAATAATTGTTTTGCTTTTTTTTTTTTATTAGTCCTAGGTTGTGAAAAAAATTATTAATATTAAAAAAAAAAAAGAAATAAATGCATAATTAATTTACATGTGGAGAATTCATTTATTTGGCAATCAATTTTGGCATTAATATTAATAGTAAAGAAATAAAAGTGATTATTATCGTTTGTGTGCCAATAGAAACCAATACATGATTTTGGAAAAATTGATGGGAATAAACCGAAGTTTGGGCAGTTCTTTTTTAATAGTCTCAACTTTGGATTATTCCAAGATAATCCCAACTTTACCTCATTTTTGCAGAGAATGATCCCATTTCATACGAAACTAGTAATCGAACCTTTTTTCCCCTCCAAACCACCCACTAGCCACCTCTTCCACCCCAAACCTCTCACATCGATCACACCTCACCCCCTAACACCCAAATCACACCCAACAATCTACGTTAAACCGCGTCTTTTCTTCCAGATCTCTCACTTTCTCACTTCACTCCCACTTCGTTAATGATGATGATTATGTATTAAGGGGTATTTTGGGTATTTGGTGGTTTATGAGGTGAGTTTGGGATGAGTTTGGGTGGTTGGTTGGTGGTTTGGAGAAAAAAGAGCTTCAACTACTAGGTTCGAATATTCGGGATCACTAACAGAAATTAGGAGGCAAAGTTGGGATTATCTATGAATGATCGAAAGTTGGGACTATTAAAAAAGAAACGCCCAAACTTCGGATTATTTCCATCAATTTTTCCTATAATTTATTCAATTTTATATTTTGAGATATTAATGGTCAAATTAGGACTCTAAAATGTGCCAAAGTCAAAATGTAGTGAACTGGAAAAAACAGGAGTATGTATAAATAAGTTTTACATGAGAGGGTTAATGAAAAGTAATCATTTCAACCCGATCAATTTGTGATTAGGTATGTCTCTTTTATAATTTGCACATATATACAGGATTATAATGACAACTCTTAGAAAAAATATATCTCAAGAGAAATATCCTAAACACATGTCACATACTCCGTATGTTGTAATATTTTAGATTAAATTTCGATTAAGCATTGCTACAATATTTTGATAAGTGTGAACGTATCGTAACATGCAAAATTGTATCTCATATAAATAGTATTTTTGCCCGTACAATGAATAACACGCATTTACAACGGAATAACTTTATCTTCCATCTTTTATGCCAAAAATTTTTGGATAAATTATATCACGTTATCAATCACAAAAGTTTCAAAACCTCAAGGTTTCATCAAATAAGAAATAGCTCACATGTTTAAAAAGAGATTTCAATGTATTTGCCTCATATGGAAAACAAATGTCTAGATGGAGAGTTGATGTGAGGGCAACTTTAAGAGCACATTCCTTAAACATATCTATACTATTATCTTATACACCTAAAAACTTCTATTTGTACGACATGTGGCGCTTATTGAATAGGGCCATAATTTGATATCATTTCATGTTCATGACCTTTTGTTTTCCGTAGCAGTCATGCTTTTTATTAGTTTTTAATTGAACAAATAATGAACTTATTCAATTATCTTTATGATTTAAGTAAAACTCATATTATTTGTCTTTTGGGTTTCCCTCTTCTTCTTAATTNNTTAATTGATTGCAAAAACTCTATATAAGAGGTGAAAAGCTTAAACCATTTGGATCTCATTTCAAGATTTGATCACAATTTTTATGCATGCTGATTTTATACCATATCACATGTGCTTTGATGTGTTATCTCCCACAAAGTTACATCATAAAGAAAAATGAAGCTTTAAATAAGTGGATTCAACATTAGTTTTATATGTTCTTTCTGTTTTATGATCTTCATATCAATTTTTTTTTTTTTGCGTAATTTATATTCTTCATAACCCTCTAATTTAATTGTGTTTACTTAACCTTCATTTA
>CAAKMY010064095.1:0-20307 GCA_901111285.1 Corrigiola litoralis
GCTGGGTTTGAGGTTCCCTCTTAATTTATGCTCCCCCTTTCCCGTTTTAGCCTTCAAAAAAAAAAACAACCGTTCTATGTAAAAAAGGAAAACGAGATACACATACACTCAATTTGCTGGCCCAAACACCAATACATATGCAGGCCTTAACCAGCTGAATTGGGCCAAACAGCTGTTTACAGTGAAGCACATTCCTCGCTGCTTCAGAGTTGTATGCATGAATTTTGAACCTTGCCATGTTTACACTAAACTTTGCAGTATGAGATTGCACAATACTCCTATATAAGGAGCACAACAAAGCTACATGCAAAATGGGAACTTCAACCAACTAATCGATCCCTTGGTCATCAAACTATGGAGGTGCTCAGCTGTATTGTTCTAACTCTGGTTCTCCTTTCAAGCATCAATGCTAGTCAGGTCATAATGTCCAAGAGCAAATTCATCGGCCCAAATTATGGTATAGGTGCCCTTAATCGGAGCAGTTTTCCATCCGGTTTTATTTTTGGAACAGCATCATCTGCTTATCAGGTAATAATTATTTATACTTGCTCTTTTGGTTTAAAGGTAGCCATAAAGAGCATTGACGGGTTTTGAATACTATCTTTGCTGCGACCTTTTAAAGACTTTACCAACTAAGCTAGCTAACATCTGTATACATGTATATGCATGGTAACATTCTCTATATCTATGTTATGTAGTTGCGCTATATTCTTTTATAGCCCAAAGAAGCGACTGTTGGCACTCCAAAGAGGATCAATCATGAACTTTGTACGAGTTCTTATTTCAGTCTAGTAAATGATTGTAGGAGTAACATTTTGGCTTCCCAATAGTCTTTTTTTTTTTTTTGACAATATGTGAATCAGTGACCTTGATTTAACTAAATAAATGCAATTTAAGCTATTTCTATGTAATTATATAGTGAATTGATATATGGTATCTTTTCGCTGTTATTCTTCATATAGTATGAAGGTGCAGCTTATCAACACGGTCGAGGTCCAAGTATATGGGACATCTTCACTCATAGCTATCCAGGTATACTATCCTTTCTTTACTTGAACTCAATTCCACATTAGTAGAATATGCAAATCGAGAGGGTAACATGTAGTAGAAGTGTTTATGAAATGTGTGTATAATTGCCAGGTAAGATACGGGATGGAAGTAATGGGGACAAGGCAGTTGATTCATACCACCTCTACAAGGTAACTTTTACGTTGCTTCTTTCATGCTTGAGGCATTTGGCACCTACAATCCAATGACAAAAGTCTACTATTAATGATGAACTAACCCTGCAGGAAGATGTTAGGATTATGAAGAATATGGGACTGGACGCTTATAGGTTTTCGATTTCTTGGTCTAGAATACTACCATGTAAGATGTTCAATCTCCCTAGGCATAAGTTGTGATCCATATTATTGTGGAATAACCTAAAACTATGTGGACTGTGGAGCATTAGACTATTAATGTGTCTTATCTAATAAAAGAAGGAATCATCAGATGCAAAATTAACTGAATCGACGAAAATGCATGACTATTTAGAGTATAATGTGTTAGTTTTGTGAACAAGTGTCCATGGTATTTTAGCAAAAGCTATATAAAACAGTGAACACTAATCTATTAGAAAACTTTCATTTCTGTGATTAGTTGCTCTCTTTCACTTTCAGATGGGAAGCGAAGAATGGGCGTGAACATACAAGGAATTATGTATTATCACAACCTCATTGATGAACTTATTAATAACGGTGAGTATATATTCTGACTACAAAGTTATTTGGGTA
The DNA here is from genome assembly GCA_901111285.1 of Corrigiola litoralis. Lineage (NCBI taxonomy): Eukaryota > Viridiplantae > Streptophyta > Magnoliopsida > Caryophyllales > Caryophyllaceae > Corrigiola > Corrigiola litoralis. Next base: position 1,776 of record CAAKMY010064095.1, read on the forward strand.
CATTGTAGCAGCATTTGCTACAGGGGAAGGGGCATACAGGGAGTAGACTCCCGTAATAACCTCATGCAAGTTGAACTTTCAACCACCGAGCTAAACTTACCCTCATATTTTATCTACAATTTATTTTTATTATATGTGCTTTTTGAATTGCCTGCTTGCTTACTATTGTTTCACATGCTTTGCATGATATGAAAAGCAGGGATAGAGCCATTTGTGACCCTTTTCCACTGGGACCTTCCTCAGTTCCTGGAAGATTCTTATGGAGGTTTCCTTAGCCCTCATATAGTGTATGTTTTTGATATTCTCTGTTTGCCCTTCAGTGAATGAGCTTTGATCAAATTTTGATAGACAACACATAGATAGACCTACTTCAACATAATTCCTGTCTTGATTCTGAAGATTGAAATATTTAAGACTTAGGTACTAAAAGAAGCTTAATAAGTCTAATGCCCAAATGTGATGATGACATGCTTAATTATGCAGGGATGACTTTAGAGACTATGCAAATTTATGCTTCGAGGAGTACGGAGACAAGGTTAAGCATTGGGTTACATTGAATGAACCATGGAGCTATAGTGTGGAGGGGTATGCGACCGGGAATCTAGCGCCTGGTCGATGCTCTCGATGGCAGGAATTGAATTGCACCGGTGGTGATTCCGGTACTGAGCCGTATTTAGTTTCTCACCACCAGCTTCTAGCTCATGCTGCTGCTGTAGATCTTTACAGGCAGACTTATCAGGTGATCATCTGCTCTTTTCTACCTTTTGTTTGTATTTATATATTGCATCATTTTGAACAATATGCGTTGTTACCAAATTATTTATGAAGTACTAATAGTTTATACAAAGCACCTCCAGAGGTGCAACATTAACTCTAAAAGCCATAAAATGTTTGGAAGAATATGATCATAAGTTGAAAACACCCTACACATAGATACCATTTTCACAGAGGTCCTCGATCCCTTCCAAAATATCATGAAAAATTCTCCAATGTTTCTTTTACAGGCATCTCAGAAGGGAATGTTGGGCATAACGTTAGTATCACCCTGGATAATGCCATTTTCAAAGGATATGAACCATACAATGGCGGCATCTAGGGCCCTTGATTTTATGCTTGGATGGTAAGAAGTATATATTATTGTTAATCGACACTTAACACATTCTATGTATTTTCTGTACATTTTTTCATGTGCTTCAATAGTACTAGCTAGATGCTAAAGATGCACTGAAGTTAAGCAGTACATATATATTACAGGTTTTTGGACCCTATAACACACGGCGATTATCCTTTCACAATGAAATCATTAGTAGGCGAACGATTACCTGAATTCACAGACGAGGAATCTCGACTGTTAAATGGGTCATATGATTTCCTTGGTTTGAATTACTATACTGCTAATTATGCAGTCCATAATCCAAATGTTAGAAATGCAGTCTCAAGTTACTTAACAGATTCCCTTGTTACCCTCAGTCGTAAGTCCATCATTTACTACCATTAAAGATACTCCTTCAAAGTTTCAAGTCCTTTGCTTAAAATTTATAATCATTGAATCAATAATGCGTGTCACTTTAACACAGCCGAGCGCAATGGAACTCTAATTGGACGCAAGGTGCGTAATTACTACTACATTGTATACATGACAATTTATTGGAATAGTGTAATGTCATATAAGATGAGATAACCATGTAACAAATTTTGAGATGTTTGTTTTGATTTACACAGGCTGCTTCAGATTGGCTTTATGTTTATCCTAAAGGGATACGGGAGCTTCTGCTTTATATGAAGAGGAAATACAACAACCCTTTGATGTACATAACTGAGAATGGCAAGTCTTCAATTGATAGCTTCTTTTTTTTCATGTTTAAGCATTGAGATGTGGCCCCATCATCCCTTAATTATGTGGTTAATGTTTGATTCTTGTTCATGAGAATGTAGCACATTTCTTGGTTGGCCGCAAGGTTCAATCATTGTAATCACTGCTTTTGGCGGCTGACACCCTTTTCCTAACTACATTGAAAATATTCACAACTTTTTCTAATCACAATTCATACAAGTGTTCAACGAATAATGAGCCACCTAGGTAGTTCCTATATCATTGCTATGTTTAATCATGAACATGTCCCCTTCTTGCTATGAGGCACCATTTAGTTTATTATTTGCTGATGTTTCAGGAGTTGATGAAGAAAACGATGAGAAACTTTCACTTGAAGAAGCATTACTTGATGATATGAGGGTAGAGTACTACCACAGTCACCTTGCTTTCCTTAAACTTGCAATGAAGTAAGTATCGTGCTTAACTACATCTTTTACACATACAAATAAAAAACTACTACATCGCATTAGCCAAATATTACATAAAATTTGTTTTATAGGTGAAGCTAATTAAATTATCTAACTCAATTTGATTAATATTGTAGGGGTGGTGCCAATGTAAAGGGATATTTTGCATGGTCATTACTGGACAATTTTGAATGGTATTCTGGCTATACAGTTAGGTTTGGGATTCATTATGTTGACTACAATGATGATTTGAGAAGATATCCTAAGCTCTCAGCAAGTTGGTTCAAAAGATTCCTTCAGAAATAGAGATTAGTGATTAGTAATGTGTATTTAATACCTCGGTGTGGACAAACGATACCTATAAATAAACTTGCTTGGACAAAGTCATCAAAGTAAGAATCGGGGTCGGACACAATAGTGTCGTTCTCATCTTCCAACCGCGTGATGCTTATTTAGTTCTTGTATTTACCTTTGTTTGTTTGTTTGCTCCCTTCGGACCAAATAAAAAAAGTTATCAAATTTATGATATTAGTTGAACAAAAGGATACATTCAATTTTATAAATGCAAAATATTCATTTCTTTAGTCTGGTTCATTTTATAGCACAATGATGTCCGTTAAGAACTTGTCTAATGTTAATTCGAACGAAGTTATAGTTTTTTTTTTCGACAATACTTTGCATAACAATTCGTAGTAACAAGGTGACGAATTTTGATCTCTTACCTCCCTTACCCTTATAGGGACTCCACTAACTTAAAATTACGAACAAATTTGCATCAAAGTTTCTTTCAAGTCAACAAAATAAAATGTCTAACCTTATCATGAAATCAAAAATATAGTCATGTTTCTAAACTGTGCAGGAGGTTTGTTATGAAATCAAAAATATAGTCGTGGATATAAACATGTACTTCAATTACTACTCTTTGGATGTGATACTAACAAATCACAATTACAAAGAGTGTGCATCGGAGAAGTGGACGGAGGCCAGGAAGTAAACAACTAACAAAAGCTCAATATTAGTGGTGGGTCCCTTTCACCAGTTACACACATACTAGGAAAACCTACACCCTCTATTTCAAGCCCATATACATGTTAATCCCATCTAAACCGTCCATTATAACGGTGCCAAAAAACGGTATTTAAACGAGGAAAGAACAAAGATTCTCACGTGCAAAGTTAAACAAACCAACAACATCAGTTCAGATGAAGCTCCAGTTTCGAGTTCAATCTATCTTGTTCTTGTTAATCTTAAGTCTGTGTATACTTGAAAGCTATGCTGTTGCAACTCTAACTAGTGATCATAGTGACATGTACAAAGATATTGGACCTGAATATGGTGTTAGCTTTTTCAACCGTAGCAGTTTTCCTCCTGGTTTTATTTTTGGTACTGCTTCTTCTGCTTATCAGGTAACAATCTCACATGCAACTATCTACTCTGTAATATTGCATGGTGTTTTCATGGGAACTTTTGAGAACTATTAGGCGCTACTCCCTTCGTCTCACTAGATATATAGTTTACGTTTGTATTGAATTCCTAGTGGAATGGAGGGAGTATTACTATTAGTATGTTGTCTTTTGTTAGGAAATTTATTAGAACTTTTGGGAGGTTTACTGAACTTTCGACAACTTTTGGGAACATTTCCAAAGTTCTCGTGGACTGAACATGGCTTTAGTGTTACTTTGCGATGCTCCTATACCAATCATGTTCAATCCTGGTGTAGTGTTTCGTAGTACAGTCTTGTGACACTGGTAGAAAGCTACACAATCATCCCTCCTACCCCAAAGAACAATACTTATTGTCTCTAAATGAATGTCCTGTTTCAGTTGAATTAAAGTTAATGTTCTCACTTCTCACTAATGGATGTCGAAGTTTGACTCCTAAGGGCCTGTTCTGTCCACATTAATTTTGTTTGTAATAATAAGCAACGTCGGGAAAACAAGAAAATTTTATAAAAAACAAGTAAAGTTCCGAAAAGATCAGCCAAAGTTATCGTATAAAGTTAAGAAAAGTAAGCACAAAAGATTTGAATCAATAAGAACAGTTCAGAAAAATAAGTAAATTTCCGAGCCTTCTGAGAGACCGGCGGTCTTTTCTTAGAAGTAAATTTCCTAGAAGATAAGTAAAAATAAGAGGAAGAGAACATGCCCCATGAATCTCTTGCACTATGGCGCTATTGGATGTTGGTTATTGGCTAGAATAGTTGGCTATTTTGATCGGCTGGAACGGTTGGCTATTTTGGTTAGTTGAAATGAGAAGTGTTTGTTAACACAAATTTTTGAGTTATAAGGTGGGCCAAAAGCCACTAATAAAAAGGATTAGAAGCCGACTTTTAAGCCAACTCGAAAGTCACATACAAAACACTTTGGTTGACTTGTTTGACCAATGAAAAACCCAAAAGACAACCAAAAAGCTATTTACCAAACATGGCCTATATGGTTTCTATACCGAGTATATGTTTCTTTTGGTCTGAAATGTCAGCACACTGATAAAAATCGAACTCTCAACCTCATGACTGGGGTAAGAGAGTTCTAACCTCATGATTGGGGCAACATGCCCAGTATATATGTCTAACTATATGAGTTATCTATAACATTCGATATTAGTATTATGCAAATTTGATTTCATATGAACTTAATGGTACATTCTCCTAGTATAGAGAAAAGCCAAATGACATGTTAGTCATGGCCTCATGTGAAGTCCCACATGGAGCCTGATGAATTTGACACTGGATTAGTTAAGCATTTCTTGTACTAAATAGTCAATCGTTTTCCTCAAAGTGAGAAGAACAAGTAAAAAGACCGGAAATTAATCCTTACAGTATCGCGTTAATGTTGTAAAAACTAAGGACGCTAAGTAACACGAGGAAGTCTTAGCCTAGTGGTAAAGACGTAGCCTAGTCTGCCCTCCTACATGTAATCAATTTTATTGGCTGTGGCGCGTACTCTATATGATTGGTTACGGGAGTAGGCTTATGTTGACTTGGTTCAATATGCTTTAAATAATGTCTTTGCTATTGTATCAGTATGAAGGAGGAGCTGCTAAAGATGGAAAAGGGCCAAGTATATGGGACACTTACACCCATAAATTCCCTGGTGAGTTTTTTTTTCCATATTTTGTCTATCACATTTTATTTTTCTGTCGGGTTGTACCAAAATGTGTGTGATAGAAATTTTTGTGAATGCATTTTGGTTATAATTTGAATAGGAATGATAGCGGATGGGAATAATGGGGATCTCGCAGATGATTCATACCATCGTTATAAGGTACGGACTTGTTTCAATGTTACTACTATTCTGAATCAATTTCTGTGGAAGTTAAAATATTGTGGTGTGCTTGTTCATGTTTTCTACAGTAGAGATTATTAGAAAATGTAAAAGTGTAACACTGCTCCTCCTTGGTAAACGAAGAATTATTTACCACCCCCATCAATTAGGGATTGTTGTTGTTGTTGTTGTTTATCTTGATGATTTTGAGTATACCATTGCATGTGACCAATTGAGGGTTATTTTAGGGAGGAGGGTCTCTCTTGAAATAACTCTATAAAGAGAAACAATGTTATGCTTTTTTTCGCTTTTTTGAATGATATATATCCTCAATCATTATGTTTGTGAAATTAGTTTCTGTATGTCAGTGTATTTGTTGGAAAGTTAATATCAATCATCTTGTAGGAAGATGTGAAGCTCATCAAGGAAATGGGATTAGATGCTTACAGATTCTCAATTTCATGGCCCAGAGTATTGCCTTGTATGCTCTTCAGATACACTTTTATGTTTTCTATTCAGTTTGTGTGCCTGAACTAAGCAGTGCCTAATCTGATAGTTTTAGGGTAAAATTGTCTGAGGTGTGTTAGCATGCATTTGGTGGACTTCACTAGCACAATCATAAATTTCTACCAATGAGTAATGTTCCTCTTAGAAGAATCCTGAGACCTTTGTCATCAACTAGAAGGTTCACATAACACATGTTCATGACTAGTTGAATGCTCAAATTCCAGTTCTTAATTGCAAGTTGATTTCTTATAAGTTGTAAGTAAATATTACCAAGGCAGTGATTTCTTATTGTTAATCGTTTAGAAAGGTACATCTGTTAAAAATTATGGACATTGATTGTCCCAGGGTAATCTGATCAGCACCCTGTGAGTTGTATTTTCTACCTTTTGCTGATGAATGTCATCACTCTTAACTGGCTTTGCTTATCGATAGTTTGATTACTCCTAGATGGGAAACTAAGCAAGGGTGTGAACAAGAAAGGAATCGTCTACTATCACAATCTTATTGACGAACTCTTGGCAAATGGTATATCTTCTGTCACACTTCTTAATCGGCTCTTTATCTGTCTAGTGTTCTGCTATTTGAGACATCTTATGTTCAATCGGCATGTATCATGGCAGGCATACAACCATTCATCACCTTATTTCACTGGGATCTTCCTCAGTCTTTACAAGATGAATATGGTGGTTTTCTTAGCCCTCGAATAGTGTAAGTCAAATATTAATGCGCATTTTTCCTAACAATAGTGCCTGATTATGCGACACTAGCCATGATTTTCCTAATCAGTGTTTTCTTAACTGTTGAAATCTGTTAAACTATCTCAAACTTGTCTTAGATGTGTAATTCAAGATGTATTTTCAGTACCTAAGTTTCTCACTGGCCGTCTAAGGATCAGCTTATATGTGTCGGGAATTTAATGCACATATGCTGGTTTTAACAATCATTTTACCGCAAAGGGATGTATATTTCTGATGTGGTGTTGTATTATTACTTCACCCAACAGTGATGATTTTCGGGACTACGCAGCCCTTTGTTTTGGAGAATTTGGTAACAAGGTGAAGTTCTGGGTAACTTTTAATGAACCATGGAGCTACAGTACAGGTATCTATAGAGTCGGAGTCTATTCATCCAACCAGTGCCCTAAGTCAAAACCACAAGATTGCAAATTTAATTTTGGCACTGAACCTTACTTGGTAGCCCATTACCAGCTTCTTGCTCATGCTGCTGCTGTCCGAGTTTATAGACGAAGATATCAGGTTTGTGTCGACATCTTTGTATATCCTTTCTTCTTTTGTGGCATCTTTGCAGAAAAATCAACCATACGATTGATGTGATATGAAAAAGCTGAGGTGTGTTATAAGCTGAGGCTGTAGGAAAAGGAGTTTTCACAATTTCCTAGCACATCTGCTTTGTCTGTGTTGCTTTTAGATTTCCTTCTGATTCGTCATAGTCCTTTATAACTAGAGACATACCAGTACACCACTAGAGACTCAGGAAGGGCATCAGTGGCTCCTCAACCTATCTTCCACCGGGGGTTTTGGTTTTGGTGCTTATCAAAGGCAGCGTTATCTCCCCTCAACATGCCTTCCTTACCTAACTTAAGCACACAGAAAAAAAGAAAAAAGGAAGAGAGAACATTGTACCACTCAAGATGTCTTTGGAGAGTAATTATACTGTATAATCTATCTTTTAGGTAGGATACTCTATTGCCTCACTCAAGTAGGATTTCTGAGACATTCTCACTTTACCACCCAGACTTTGTCTGCAAATATGTACTGCTGCCCTGTAAATACAGTTCACTTCTAATTACTTAAGAGTACAGATTCCATTATTGTGGAGTAATTGCTTTTAATAACTGCTTGGTTCAGTATAAGATTCATAGGTATAACCATTGAATCAACATAGGTCAATAGTTATGTCGTTGAAGCATCTTAGTAGATGCTCATGAATTGCAGATATAGTAGGAAATTGAGTCTTTGACTGGCTATCCATATGTGGTTTTATAGGCATCTCAGAAAGGCGTAATTGGCATTGTTCTCAATACAAATTGGTTTATCCCATTTTCTCCAGCAAGACCCGACCGCAACGCAGCACTTAGAACTCTGGACTTCATGTTTGGATGGTGAGTGTTGAACTTTTGCTAAAATGGATCTTGCTCTTCCAGAAGATAAAGTGTCAATGCACTCTTTTGATGGTTAGCATGTCTTTTTCAACATTGTTGATTATGATCTGGTCGTCTCTTCAGTAGTTACTTAGGCATTTGCTTATCGGAAGTACAGATGTGCCCCGGTTTGCATTTGATGTAAAGAAGTTATACTAGTCTAGAGGAGTTTCTATTTATGTTTCTCGTGTTGTCAGGTAAGGTAAGGGGAGGGCACAACAGACCATCGTTAAGTGCAACTATTTGACAGTTATGGCTTCTAATCATGTGGTTGTTGCATATATTCTGATAGGTATATGGACCCAATAACATATGGTAACTACCCATACACTATGCGCTCTCTGGTAGGGGGTCGCTTACCACAGTTCTCAAGGGAGCAATCCATCATACTAAAAGGGTCATATGATTTTCTTGGTATAAATTATTACACTAGCAGCTATGCAGCATATGCTCCTAGACCGAAGAATGCACAACCAACCTACGTCAATGATCTTGTCGCTAATATTACAAGTTCGTTCTTATAAAAGTTCAAAGTGTCTCATTTTTGAAGTTATCTAAACTTACTCCAGTCTGACCTTATTGTTGCTTCTGATAACAGGTGAACGATACGGGATACCAATAGGCCCAAAGGTATGCCCATAACTTTTGAGCTAACATTTTGTACAACTTCTTTACATCCTTCTTTCTTTCTTTCTTTCTTTCTTTCTGGTAAATGGCATTCTTCTGAGCGACCTGGTTTTTCTGCTCTTCTTCAGGCAATGGAACATGTACAAATCACTTACACCTTGCACTAACTTATTTGCAGGCAGCTTCAGACTGGCTTTATGTTTACCCAAGAGGAGTTTATGATCTTCTTCTCTATATAAAGGGAAAATACAAAAATCCGCCCATTTACATAACGGAAAATGGTGAGTAACATGTGTTCAGTGTATTCAATGTGGAAAAAAGAGCGAGGTGGATGTTTCATTATTAATATCAGGTCATATCATGGTATCAGTCTTACTTTGGACAAAAACTTAGAGATTGAGGGTGTTAATATATTGATGATTTCTGTAATGGCTGTTTTTTTTTTTTTTATCTCTACTTAATCAGTTATGTGCTTTTCTTGTTCATTTTTACACAAATGAAATAGGGTATGCATCTTTAATTTGTCCCATGTACCCTGAGAAAAAGCACTTTAGGAACTGAAATCTGAAATTTACCACTCCTTATTTTGTAGGCTGTGACGAGTCAAATGATTCCAGATTATCACTTCAAGAAGCTTTGGCTGACAGCATGAGGATACACTACTACCATAGTCATCTAGCTTTCATACAACGTGCTACCAGGTAACTTAGTAAGCTTCTTTAAAGTCCATTTTTTTTTTATGCTGTGTTATTTCTACTTTTTCAACTTTTCTTGTGCGGGATATTGGTAATGAGTTCGCCTGCTTACCTGTCTCCTTCGTTTAAAACAATACTACTACTCTGTATAATAGAAGCAAGCAACCACGGGGGAGTGTTGAGGTGAAAAAAAGGACAGAGAAGGAGGTGAATAACTCAATAAACAAGCTGATGCATTGTTGTTATGATCGCAGTTGCTTAAGTGAACTGAATCTCACTTGAAGAAGGAACTTTGGTGACTTCTTGAATGCAGAGGCTTCACTTTAAAACCCCCTACCCTGTGGCAGTATCTCACTTCTTAAGTGTTCTACATGCAAAATTCAACATGTGTTAATTATTCCTTATATATCATCGATGTTAGATATGCTGCATACATAGTTTGACTTATGACAATCAAAAAATTATTGTTGATGAAGGCAACAGATGGGGCTAGGACTGGAAGAGGGGATGCCACTCATTTGTCACAGTTTGAGAAAACGTCATGAGAACATTGCTTCGGGACATCTGAACTAATGTCATAAAAATAAACTATACTGGTGCAGGATCTTAATACGTGTACCTGATTCTTGCAACTATTTCTGATACCCAACAGAAAGTATTCATGTTCCTGTCGAATAGAAAATGACAAAATAGTTTTATTTTCTCTTCTTTAAGTGATGCATGGTGGAGGAAATTGGTTTCCTAGTTGACTGGCGGACTTAGTCGCTTAAGTTGATTGTGTCTTAGCCAAGGTGCTAGTTTAATTAGCCACCATGGCAGCTCAATATCCTCTGCACTTTTTCCCTTTCTAATTTCCCCATTGCTTACTGCCTTACTTCTTATTTCACGACAAGATCACCACGATGAACTGATGGGGGGTCTAAAACCGATTTTGGCAGGGATGCGGTAAATTTGAGAGGATATTTTGCGTGGTCACTGTTGGACAACTTCGAGTGGGCATCTGGTTACACTGTTCGCTTTGGCATCAATTATGTTGACTACAGAGATGGACTGAAGCGATACCCTAAGCATTCAGCCAAATGGTTCAAGAATTTCCTTCACAAGTAGAAGTATACCTGTATCTATCGTAAAACTATCGAATGCAGTCCCTCAACAGACAAACCGCCAATTTTCTTAGGTTACAGAACTTGTTTATTTGTATCCTTGACTTGAATTTCTGATTGTAGAGATATTTGAGATGTTCTTTGGAGCCTTATAACTCTCTGGTTTTGTCAAACCTTAATCAAAATAGCATATTTGCTGCTATGAACAAACCAATATTCTTTTTACTTCTAACTAGTCCTGTTGTTCTGCACGAGTGCAACTACTGGTTCAAAGTTGCCATTATCTTTAATATGATCTTGCTATGTAAACTCCGTTTATTAAAATTTATCATCATAATTCTATGTCTAGGAAATGCGCGCATCATTTCTGCTAATTGATTAAACTCGAGTGAATTTCTGTTGCTTTCATGTCGGGTTGATCTCGAGCAGCTCTTACATTGGCTAGTTGGGATGACTCATTATTACACCGATGGAAGACGTAATATAGTCTATCAGCTGGCTTATTTCGATCTCCGATTGGTTAATGTGTCCTATTGTTTGATCTATTTTAATGTTTTTATAAATATATATATCTATGATGTGTGTACATTTTTCAACATCAGGCCGAGTTTGATAGAGTATCGGTGTTGTATAGCCTTCGAGTCATAACTTGTTGGTGGATCATTAGCCATCTCTCACAGAACTAATGTTATCTAGTATGCTTTTGGTTAGTTGATCGTCTCACAGTTATATCTTTCATTGCGCGACTCTTTTATTGGGTAGGCAGTAGAAATTAGCTCTCAAGTTCCACACCCTCTACGAGCACTCTTAAGTGGTAAGTAGATGTGGTTTTCTACCTTAATTTTTTGTCAAGTTGTAGCTTTTTCTCAACAAATTCATTCAAATGTCATAAGTTGGATTCTCTACCAGACAGGTAAGGCGAGGTTTAGCAAAAGATAATGGTGTGCTTATATATAGTAATCATTAGTTGAATACAACTTCTTGTGGTCATAAACATTGTCAACCATTACCCGACCTTTTTCATATAAAATATACGTCTTTCTAAATGTGATCTTTTACATGATAATTTTTAATCTGAATTTTAGTGGGTGATTGGCACATGCTTCATCATTGTAATCTTATAATCACTGTCGTTAATGCGGTTTTTCCTGGAACCCGGTATCTAGCTGAGTATAGTGGTTGACTTTCTAAATTTACTTTTTCACTAGAAGCATTTAAAATCATCTATAGGCGCTTCAAGGGTCAAAAGTTGGGCTAAGCCAAAAGGATTTCTTCTCGAATATATTTGCGATTCTTCAGTGCAATTTGATAGGTTTTTTTTTTTTTCGTGTAACCATGTGAAGCGGGTTGGGAATATACTAGCTCATCTTATGTAGAGTAGTTCCTCGTAAGGGGTAGGAGGAGTTTTCGTAGAAATCTTCCCCAGGTGTCTTAGCCTTGGCAAAGATCGATATCAATGATTCCCATCCTGATTTCATCCTCTAAAACTAAAAGACTTCTTTGTTTATAAGTTAAGAGATACGAAGTTCGTATTGCATGAACAAGTAGTGAAGATGAATGTGTCGTCTATATAACTATATAAGGAAATATTTCTACCACGAAAACTTAAGAATTCTTAGTTCTAGTAGTATTGAGTTTTAGTACGTTTTGTTAGCAAAGACTTACTGAAATAAGGTGGTATTCAAGCGCAGATAAGGTTTCTAGTGCAGAGAATTGCTTCTTCAAAGTAACTCGCAGAGTCGGAGTTGAACGCTTAATAAACATGTTCCATTACAGTATCTCTTCTTGTGTGACAGTCGATCATCACAATGAGTAAACAAGAAGAATTATATCTTTCCGTTAAAGTTAATACTACTATAAGAATCTACAATGTTTAGAATTTCCATTTCTTGTGAATTAGCCAAAGTTGTTTGGTTGAATACAAGAATTAGAAGCTCCTCCAGGAAATTTTCATTTACTTACGGGTTCTTAGGTAAGTAAATTCCACCATTTGGCGGGAACATGGAATTCCTGACGAGCTCTAATTCCTGAGTTTTTGTCAACCAAACAACTCCAATTCCTAAGATTTCCAAATTACTGTCTTTTCGTGCAACCAAACGACCACTTAACTGAAATAATGCCTTGTCATACACTAGGGGGAAAGGAGGGTATTAGGGGACTCTAGCCCCTACATATGGAAAAGAGAAGTACAATGTTACAGAAGATGTGAGCGTTTCCAGTGCCAGTTGCGTTGAAAGTAGTACTTATGGTTACTAATAGAACTCTTCCACGGCATGGGGTCTACTCTACTGTTACTAGTATTTTCTGTATAAAAGACCAACATTTCATTTGCTAAAATGTTATGTTAAAACTGACTAACTGAGTACTAACTGTCAAGTAATGAGTGTTGGGATGGAGGTTCAAGTACTTAATATCTTACTGCTACTCCTAGGCCTGGTCATGCTTAGGACCTTTGCTTCTGATATTAATATCGATGCCATAGGGGACGATTATGGGATTAGTGCACTCAATCGAAGCAGCTTTCCAGCCGATTTTGTGTTTGGTACAGCTTCGTCTTCTTATCAAGTAAGTTTCAGCATCCAATACATACTTTGTTCTTTTCTAGTGACAGTTTCTAAATTCTTACATTGTTAAGATAGGCACAAAGTCATATGGTACCTCGTAAAACTGGTGACAGAACATTACTGGTAACTCTTGTGTGATATGTTTTTTGTTTTGATAATTTTTCATTTTTGCTTGATAGTATGAAGGTGCAGCTCGTGAAGATGGTAGAGGCCTGAGTATATGGGACACTTTTACTCATAAATATCCAGGTCTCTGTCTAGTACTCTCTCAGCATCCGTTTCTTTTTTGTCCGTTGAACCATATCCTATGAGACTTTCAATGTGCACTTTCGAATGAGATAGTTGGAGACTGTAAATTAAACTTGTCCTGAATTTAGTTGAAAACCTTTTTTCGAATTTGTGCCTGTCCCGTCAATTTGACAAGATTAAACCAGCACCGCTGGAGATAATTAAGTGCATCATTGTGCAGACAAGATAAAAGATGGAGGTAACGGGGATGTGGCAATTGACTCATACAATCGCTACAAGGTAACCTTAGATTTCACTGACTATTACACCTCTTGATCTTATTTTAGGCTACTAACTCTGTTAAACATATTCTAGGAGGATATAAAGCTTATGAAGGATATGGGACTAGACGTTTACAGATTTTCGATCTCATGGTCACGGATATTACCATGTATTTCACCATCGTATTTCTCTTAATTCGATTACCAAATAATGTGGTAAATCTAGTTGTACAGTACATTCTATTCACTCATATGACCTACTGATCAGATGGGAAACTGAGAAAAGGTGTGAACAAGAAAGGAGTAGCATACTATCACAGCCTTATTGATGAACTACTAGCAAATGGTGATGATTTAACTCCTCGACTTCCTGTAGAAAGCATAGGACTGCTAATTGTATTTCTCATAAAAGCTCTTTGTAGTACTGCTCATTGTAGTTGCATTTACAGGAATAAAACCATTTGTGACTCTATTCCACTGGGATCTTCCGCAAGCATTGGAAGATGCATATGGTGGTTTCCGCAGCCCTTTCATAGTGTAAGCGCTCTCACTAGAATGTCAAGAGTAATTTCTTCCTTGGAGAAATTGCAGTTTGAAGCCTATAAATTTTCAACCTCAATACTAATGAAGTATTAACCCCAGTAGTTAATCTGACATCATTTGCTGTTTCAAGCCCTTTTTACAGTCGTATATAGTCATTCATGGTCACTGTAATTGCATCATTTAAACAATTTAGCATGTTTTCTACATTTACAGGGACGATTTCTCAGACTACGCGAATCTTTGCTTCAGGGAATTTGGAGACAAGGTGAAGCACTGGATCACTCTAAATGAACCCTGGTCTTATAGTTCTGGTGGGTATGCTAATGGAATGTCGGCACCTGGGCGATGTTCGAAGTGGCAGCAGCTGAATTGTACTGGTGGAGATTCAGCCACTGAGCCCTATTTGGTTAGTCACTACCAGCTGCTGTCTCATGCTGCAGCAGTTGACTTGTATAGGAGTAAATATCAGGTTAGCCATTTGTATTCCTTATGCTTCTCTAGATACTCCAACTCCGTACATGCATGGAATCTAAGTTTCAAATAAGACGTTAACCTACCAGCCTCTAAAGTTGATCGAGCGCCACTCAAATTCCGAAGAATTGCAGCATCATAGTAGCTCACGGGTTAAATACCGCAATTTCATGAACATTCTGATTTCTCAACCGCGCTAAGTGTAGCCCTTTGGCCTTTTCACTAGATTAGGTTCAAGTCATCGTCCATTCATATTTGATTCATGTAATTCTGTGTACACACTTGTAATACCTCTTTTGGTTGTTTCAACTAAGAGGATACCTGTTATCTATGCTGATCCTAAATATATATAGGTGTCTCAGAAGGGTTTGATTGGTATCACACTGGTGTCAAATTGGTATGTTCCGCTCTCTGAAGTATCACGTCATCAAAATGCAGCACTGAAAGCACTTGATTTCATGTTTGGATGGTGAGCATTGTTTAATTGGTAATTCCTCTATAAGTGTACCTGCTAAATATTCAACTGTCTGCAGAATTTCTTCCCTTCAAGGCTATAATGCTAATCATGCACCTCTGCTTTTGGCCCCAACATACTCCATACAAAACCCTTTAGATTTATGTTGAATGTATCTTCTAGTGCTAGACAATTCATTTTGATAAGATCCACCTAGTAGTTGATAGACAAACGAGTTATTTAGATTTACAATATTATCATTTTAAAATTTCTTTTGCAGGTTTATGGATCCAATAACGAAAGGTGAATATCCACGTAGCATGCGTTCACTTGTAAGAAGCCGATTGCCTGAATTCTCAAAAAAGCAGTCCAGCATGGTCAAAGGGTCTTTTGATTTTCTGGGATTGAATTATTACACTGCCTACTATGCAGCCTATGATTCACATCTAAAATCCGCGAAACCCAGCTACATCACTGATTCTATCGTCAGTCAGAGAGGTATCTTTATAAACAGTTCTTTTGCACCTCCAAATGCTGCTAAATCTACTGGATATCTAGTAATTGATTGACTTGATTAATTCTCGATCTTAGATAAGTTGGTCATAACGTGATAAAAAAGTAGTGTGTGCTAATTTAGTGACCATATTTTCATGCAGCGGAGCGAAATGGAATTCTGATTGGTCCAGAGGTATCTGATTGAGTTCTCTGTGGCAATTCTAGCTAATTTTGAACAAGATTTTTCATTAATGAAGGATTTATTGTATGATATTGTAAATCTATATGGCAATATTTGCCTCACCTTAGCTATATGCCTATATATAAGTTATTAGGGTCTAGACTCTCATTATGGCTATATATAAGTTATAAGGGTCTAGACTTTCATCATGGCGCTTCTTCTGCAGGCTGCTTCAGATTGGCTATATGTTTATCCAAGGGGAATTCTGGATCTCCTGCTATACATTAAGAGAAAATACAACAATCCCATGATATATATAACTGAAAATGGTGAGCACTTCCACTCCCAACTTGCGCTTTTATTAAACAGCCTGATAATACTGCGAGACATCACACTCTTCAAGTAACTACCGTGATCTTCTTATGTAGGCGTTGATGAGGTAAACAATGAAACGTTGTCACTCGAGGAAGCTCTAAGTGATAAAATGAGGGTGAAGTACCACCATGATCATTTAGCTTTCTTACATCTAGCAATCAAGTAAGTGGTCTGTTAACGTTACATCCAAAGAAATGAATTTATCGTTTGCCTAACCGGTTGGTTATATACGAAGAAATGAATACACTTGGTAGTCTACTCTTCCATGTAGATTTGAAGTGTGCGTTGTGCCGTTGTGTACATTGTTCTTCAGATTTTTGATATATGTTCTTATGTCATGGCTCATATGACCCTTTGCGCTAATTAAAAAGACTAAGCAAAATATTCAATGCTAATTGTTTAACGTTTGCATTACAGGGAAGGTGTTAATGTAAAGGGCTATTTTGCATGGTCATTGTTGGACAACTTTGAATGGGGGTCTGGCTATTCTGTCCGATTCGGTATCAACTACGTTGATTACAAACATGAATTGAGAAGATACCCTAAACTCTCCTCTCATTGGTTCAAGAAGTTCCTAAAAAAGAGACCATATTAGTTTTAAGTTATTAAAATCCCCTCATTCAGAAAGCAGATCAAGTCATGTTGTCAAATAAATGTATAACTAAATTTGGCCTTTTGGGGAGTTTAATAAAGTTTAGCTAGCAAGAAGTTGGTGTACTTTAATGATAAAGTATACGGTCTTTTCTAATAATTGTGGATTTTATAGTATTATGTACAAATAAAAAAAGATTTACCGTACATTTCTATCGCCCCTAACTTATAATGCCCAATAATTCTTTCTAAAATGTGGCGAAAACGACTTTTTCTCTATTTATATGTATTCTAAAATGCGTCAAGAGTGTCCAAGCATACCCTTGGTGTCGCTAGAAGTATTATTGAAATATAAGAGAACATTATTCCATCATGTTGAAAAATTTACGACATATTTAGCAATTAATATGGATATGACAACATATTAAGGTCTTGGAATATAATATGGGCATGTGCACTATAGACAAAACCGATAATATTGGATAATTTTTGGCTATTTTGTGCCACATTTTTGGTTCCATACATAGTCCTTTCTATATGTTTGGGATTCTCTTATGAATTTTCATCAAATTTTGAACTGAGGTTTGGAAGTGGGTTACGTTATAATATCTTCAAGAACGGCCTTATTAATGGGGTCAATATTTATGTTACAAACACTTTGTCAAAATTGACCCAGCATACTCCTAATATCTATAGGATAATGATTGGAGCATTTGAGACCATTAATACTTCATGATAGATTTACAATAACATGTTTAATTAAAGCTTAATATGGACTTTGGCACCATGAACAAAAAAAGATGGAGTAGGCTCTTTTGGCAATTTTTTATCAGGTTGCTAGCTCCAACGCCATTATGTATGTTCGGGATGTCTCATACTAAATTTTTATTCAATTTTGAGCTAGGGCTCAAATTGATGTTTCGGTGTGGGTTATACTCCGCAAACATGCATGGTCTTTTGGATCAATTTTTTATGCTTCAAAATTTGTTTCAAAAATGAAAAAGCATAGACCTAATGTCCTAACGCATATAACACCATTATTCTTGTATATTGATAGATTTACGTCATTTTTAGCGCCTTATATGCACATGCAAACAAATTATGGTTTCATCGCATAATATAAACATGTGCACAATAAACAAACAAATATTTTAGGCTAATTTTAGGTTTTTTTGCCACGTTTATATATCCATTGTTCGTTACAAGTGCCTAGGATGCTTCCTACCCATTTCATTAAATTTTGAACAAGGGCCACAAATGAGGTTTCGGTGAAGTACAAAAATACAACCTTTTGGGTCGTTTTGTATTATAACTAGTATTTGACCACGTGAAATTCACTAAATCGTTTCATGATAACTTTTTCGTGAATTTTTTTGTTGTACGGAGTAGTTTTTAGGTTATATTTGTTTTACATTTTACTTTTTGGTATTTTTTGTAACATAAGTTGAGTTTTGTGGTCTTTATTATACTAATTTATATGAATAGTTTTTGTTTGATATCATTGTAGAAGAATGAAACTTAAAGGGAATAGTATAATTAATGTTTTTGATACATATTAGTTATTTTGAGTTAATAAAGAATAGTTTTATCATTATGAATAAAATGAATAATAATAAAACATGATTTAATATATGCTAAGTTGGCAATGACGTGGCAACGACGTGCCAAGCTCTTGGGCTTGCAACGCCTTTAATAGATACTAGATAGCATCCC
>CAAKMY010064106.1:0-14076 GCA_901111285.1 Corrigiola litoralis
TGTACAACCAAATAAGGGAAAATAATTTATGAACTCAATTTTCTCATGAAAAATGATTTCCATGGAAGACGATTTTCAAAGAAAATGAACTTCCTCCAAACCAAACGGAGCCTTAGTTCTTTTCACTGTGACAATGTAAGTTTTCTCTAGTGACCATATTATGGTGTTACGCTCTCCCCTGGAGAGGGGCTTTGGCAATTTTATTTGTGGTATCATCTTGAATTCAATGTCGGTCCCAACAAAGTGCAACTCATGCGAGTTGATATCGTTGTGGTTCATTCGGTGATGACACGTGCCTAGGAAAAAAGGAGGGAGGTATTTAGTGGTTGATAAAGGTTAGAGAAAAGAGATAATCACGTGGATTGGAGTTTGGATATTTCAATGAAGAGAGCATAGGGAGTGAGGGAGAATTTTGGGAATGGAAGGAGGAAAAAAGTCGTGGGAGTTAGGTTTCTGGGTTTCGTTCAAGAAGAATAGAAGGGGACTTGTCACGAACTACTAATAGTCGTCGTTGCTATCGTTATGGTTCATCCGGCAATGACATGGGCCTGAGAAAAAACAAAGTCGAACGGTTGATAATGAGGAACCGAACCCTTGCTTTGGGTAGGAAAATGGAGAATGAGTTAATTACACATAGAAATATTGAGAGCATTCCGTGAAAAAATAAAACAGACTTGGGATTATTAGAATTCAACCCATTCAAACTTGGGATTCGTCACATCAAGTAAGTTAGAAATTGAATTTTTCTCAAAATTTATTAAGATTATAGTCATTTTAGGATATTGTACTCTAATAAAAAAAGCCGACTTATACGATAAATGTGAAAATTATAAATTTAGTATTGATAAAAAAATTGCTTAACAAATATGATAGTGAGTTTTCACATGGTTGACAACAAGATTACTATTGATGATATTCTATATAAAAACAAAAAAAAAAACTTTCCTCTTTATTATCTATTTCCTTAAAATTAAGGATTATTACAGTCAACCGCAATTAATGCAATTGATCCACATGGCGACATTACACATATCATTAAGATAGATTCAACTGCACTCCTCAACCGATAATCTCACATCATGAGGTAATATGTGTAAGCTTTTTGTTTGTCTTGCAAACAAATTTGGGAATATGATGAAAACAAGGCTATATAAACGAGGCTTCTCGATATGGTTGGGAACAAGATTTAACTTCATAAATTGAAAAACTATGCTCATGGTTTTTTTTTTGTATTTGTATGATATCTTTTTTTGTTAAAAACTTTTTGTAGTGAAGGGCTATTATAGTCAATCCCAATTAATACAATTGATTCACGTGGCTACATTGTACATAGTATTAGAATTCAACTTCACTCCCCAACTGATATCCTCACATGTTGAAGTAACATTCATAAACTTTGGATTTGTCTTGCAAACAAATCTAGGAATGTGATGAAAGCAAGGCTCCATCGACAAGGCTCTTTGACAAGGTGGATCTGGTATCCCTTCTTCCATGGGCTTTGTTAAAATCCATGGTTTCACTCCTCCTAAACTCTGAGCAACATAACCAAAAGTGGATTGAGCAGTAGTCACCATTACATCACACAAACTAAGCAAATACATGTCAACCCATGCTTTTATATTATGTTGGTTATCATCGGAGTTTTGTGACTCTTCGTGACTTGGTTGATGAATGGTAACTCTACCACCATAGACGTGGTTGAATGAGTAAATACTTGTTAAGTTCTCAGCGTAAACTGAGTATAAAGATACTACAAGTATAGTAGTGTGAGAGGTCTTGTTGATTTTTTCGTTAAGGGACGCATAGGTAGCAGTAACATTTGTTTTTATTTTAGGTAGAAGATTATGCGATGAGGTACATGACAAAATTTGTCTCATATAATTATTGTGCGAAATGTGCCCAGGATCAAGCAACCTTATTTGGAGACCAACTTTTTCATCCCCATGAGACAAGTGACCCTGATAAAATTTATTAATTTTTTCCCATGCTTGATTTGAAGGGTTAAATAGATAATGAGCCAACAAGTGGGATACTATACTTTTATCAGGGAATAATTTGCTTAGTTCTTGTTGGAAAGAGGGGATCATAAATAAAGAAGGCACCAAATAAAAATCTGACTCTATAATCAAAGTAGGGATTCGGCGAAGAATTTCTTGGCTATGATCACATAGAAAATTATCTAGGTTGAGTCTGGTTGAGTTTGCTCCTTGACTATCACTTCGAAGATTGACATGCACAAACAACGAGGTTAGTGATGTTGAGCTACTATTTGAGGTTTGACTATGCACATCTAGAATACTTTCAAAGGTTTGATATGTGTCATTGTCATAACCATATGTTGGTATTGGGAAGTCTGTAGGCAGTAACCAAGTTGAATTTGGAAATGGCTCACAAAATAGACCAACCATTGAGCTAGTGTTGAAATCAACTAGGAGGACACGGTTTGTGAGGACTGCATAAAGAAATGCCGAGGTTATGCTCAATATCCTATTTCCTAAGCCATAGACAGCTTTCCAAACAATGTAATTACATATTTCACTAGTTCTGATAGTCTCATCATGGTTGGTGATGGTAGTATTGGTTTGCAGCTTTTTTATAGCTGCTTTATAGTATATAGAATGTGGGCCACACGATTTGTGTAGATTTTCATATCTGCGTAACTTAGAAGTCAAGTATAACGAAGGAGTGTAAGGTGAAGGCTTGCGATATTTATGAGATTCATACTTGCTGAGGCATGATGATGGGTCAAGTTCTTCATAAGCTAAGAGGCCATCAAGAAACTTATTTATTGTTGGTCTATTAGTGACGGCTCTTACAGGCATCAATGAATTGTTGTCGACACTCGTAAATGAGTTATTACTTGCACCTGATCAAAGCAAATTCGTGATTAAAAAGACATGGTGGAACGAAAAGTCATGTTTCTTGCTCAAATGAAATTGACAAGTAATTTTTGTGTTACCCGGTTGGAGGTCCTTATGAGTAGAATACTGTTGAGCGGTAGAATACATAGGATCAACATTAAGTATCTTCGTATTGGTAGAACTGTAAATGAGGGAATGATTGATGTTGTCACCATACATGATACCTATGGCGATAATAGTAGCCAATGATACGAAGAACCACGCCATTAAAGAGGTTACTCTTTGACAACGTTTCACCATCGTACTGAAATATCGAATAATTTCAAATTAGTTAGTATAGGCATCAATTCTAAGAAGTGAACATATATATATTGAAAAAAGGTAATGCATTGAAATAGTGTTATGTTCTTTTTGGCTAGGGCACTTGTACAATTCAAAGGTAATTTATATAGCTAAATGTATGGGTAGTTAATTATTATGTTGTCCGTTATCACTATTAACATTTTAGAGAAAAATCAAGGATTTATAGCAAGTAATTTAATCAATTTACTTTAAGTGTTCCATGATTTAATTATTTCTTAATTTGTGCTTCAATATTAAGGGACTTATATAATGAAGTGAAGGGAGTACTTTCATATTATAAATTAATGGGTCTTTGATACTTAATTGAAAGTTTCAAATATAAAGGACTTCTCAGTTTACATGCTTCATTGATAAAATTTATCGTACTACACATGCGCGCGCGCATACACACATGCGCGACACACATATCGTATTTGTAATTTAAAATAGTAAACATTTTCTTAAATAGACTTTCATAAAAAAAAACCTTATTATTATCGTTATTGGACTTGAAGAAAGCACTTATGTTAAAGTGGCTATGAAAATCGTAATTATGTCACTCTGACATATGGTGTTGCTGGATAAAGAGTTATGTTCTTAAGTCTGATTACATCTGGACTATTCACAAGAAAGTAGATGATTCATGAGAATGGAAGTATATTCTTGCAGTCAGGGACATATTGATTACTTAAGCTAGAAGTGTGAGTCTGGCTAATCAGTACATTCAAGATTGGACTGTGCAAGGGCATTTGCACGTTCAGAAAGTATAGGAGTTCTTTAGGGATGTAGCTCCAGTTAGGCCTTGGTTCTCTATCTTCTAGGATATTGTTGTCATTCCTAGGCATTTTATTTGGAGTCTTTGTTACAAAGCTTTGCTATTATTGATAACATAAGCAAGAGAGGGTTATGCTGGTCAACATATACGTATTCTTTGCAAACAAGCTAGGGATGTAGTCTATTGCTCATCTTTTCTTTGCGTGCTCCTTTTCTAAAGTTGTTTGGCATCATAGAATCGAATGATATTTCCAGAGGGGCAATTAGTCTAACAAGGGCAAAGGTTGGTGTAAAATATGGATCAGATGCACCTTTGTAGCATGCATTGCATAGTTATGGCTTGCTCGAAATGCAAGCATTTTTCTTATTGCTACAGGATAGTAGATCAAGTAGTTAGAAGGACTAAGTTAATTGTTTTTATTAGAATGTTTGCAGTACATTATAGTTTCTCCGATCAGTTTATGACTGATTGCTTGCTTGGATAATGACTTGTACTTCCCAGCTGGGTTTGTCCTTTTTGGGAATGGTATAAAATATCTTACCTTTGTCAAAAACAAAAAATATTATTCTTGCAAAATAATTTAAATTTTAATCTTAAAAGCCTGAAGTTTTATGTTTTGAAAAACTTTGCCTTATTTGACTACATTATTTAATGAGACGATCTCATACTCTATATATAATTTGCAAACATAAAAAGCCACATGGAACACATTGATTAAACCCCAACAACAGCCGACGCACCAAAATCTACAACAGATCTATTTATCAGATCTAGATTCACATTGTATACTCAAAATCTACATCCACCTTAAATTCCTTGGCTCCAAATTTTTAGAAACCTATATCCATCAAATAGTGTAGCGGATCAGGTCAACCACAACTACCCGATCGACCACCCCACCCCACCTCATAATCACTCCTTCCTTTCTCTCTACACGAGTTATGAGAGTCACCTTTTACTCTCTACGATATAAGTTTAGGGTAGTGGTGATAGTAGTAGCCAATGGTATAATGATGCACCAATAACAATGTAACAATTGTTGTGGTCAGAGAAACCCGAGTGTATATTCTTGACAGACCGAGCCATTAGTTTGGTGACATGTGGTGCTACCCCCCTACAATTTTAAAGTCCAAAAAACAGGCTCCACAATTGGGTGGACCGAATACCACTAGGATACCATTGTCTGAAAGGGATACCAAGGAGGGTATTATCGATATTTCACCTATTGGGTGACAACTTCCAGCCACCAATAGTCTATTATAAATTTGGAACTCTGGGATTTGACAAGACATGTTGGGATAGGAGAAAGCATAGACAAGCCTAAAAACAAGTAGTCATCATTACTCTATCTTTACACATTTTCCCATACACAAATACTGCCTTGGCCGTCAAGGAAGGGTATCCCAATACTACCTCCAGGGGTTGTTTACATTCTGTCTTGTGCAGGTGAAGAAGAATCGAGTGTTACCCCAATGCCTCGTGATTCGAATACATTTTTACCCTCGGGATACAATTTGACCCAAAACAACAATTGTTATTTTATAAGCTAGGGGTCAACACTCTCTTCTATTTCCACTCACAAAAATTACAAAAAATTAAAAATGATTGTTTATTATGTAATTGCATATGAGGTTTTCTTGCACTCCCTCTAGTTTTACTAATTCTTAACATATGTCATAAGGTTAATATTTCGACCATTAATATCTAAACACATAATATGGTAAATAACTATAAATTTATAATGGTTAGATTTGTGTTTGAAAGTTTTTTTATGTGGTTATATTTTTCATAATTTTCTCAATAATATATTTAATTTATTGATTGTCAAATTAGAGTCTGATCTCAAATAGTCTTAAAAGTATTATATCAAGAATCATAGGATATGGAGGGAGTACTAATATTGTTCGGTAGGAAAAGTCTTTTTTTAGTCTTCCTAGCTTGATATTAAAATAGGGACGAAGATTTTATAATTTTTGGGGTTAGTAGGTGATTTTGTGAAGTTTAAAATTATTGAGGGCATTTATGTCATTTCGTGGGCACCATATCATATTATTTGGAAGTATTAAAACTAATCATCATCGAACAAAAAGGGTGTGGGAGGACTAAACTCGACATTAGCAGTACTAGAAAATAGTTATTGCCTTCCTCAACTCGTTTTCCCTGTTACATCTACATATTCTATGCACCAAATCTGTAATTTGATGCTAAACATTGATGTATTGTGAATGTTAAGGAGATTTAAATGTCTTATCAGATCTTATAGTGGTTTCTAAATACTCCGTACTATCCTTCGGACAAAGAAGAAAAAAGGAAAAAACTACAACGTACATTCTAATGTTACTATTACTCCTTTGCGCATAGAATTATGCAAACCTAGGTTTCATGATATGAAACCGTATGTCTAATAAAGAAATATTTCTATGTTTACCTGGATTCGCCGGCTTCTGTAGTATATTATTTGATCGTTTTGCGCTCAGTTACAGAACTCGTTTCCTTATTGTACGTTGACTCACTTTCAGAAATTTTTCAGTATTGTAGAGAAGTCAGAAATTTGAGGGAAATGCTTTGTATACGAAAATAAAAAACACAGAAGAACTTAAGTATAGAAATGATACTGGAAGACAGGTAAATTTTAGGCAGTATGGGTGGGAAAGATGGCAAAGACGAAAAAAGTTCTTCTAGTGCTCGTGCTTATATATAAGCTTTCCAATAGGAAAACCAGCTCATCCCAAGAGTAAGTCAAACTATCGAAACCCACAAGATTGTTCCTTCGTAAGAATCTTGATCAAATGACTATTGTTTATTTTTTCTTCTGTAGGCATCGTTTTTCATGAGATTTAATTATTATATATCAATGACAATAAGTCCTCAACGAGTTGTTATACACTACTGACTGTGGCGATCGAATCAAATACAAACTGACAATCACATGGTTACGTATTATTTAACAATAAAGTAATGATATTCTATTTTTCAAAAGGAGCAAGGCCTTGTTTTAGAGGACTTTTTTACTTGCATGGCTCTAAAACAGGTGCCTTATGAGGAATGACAGTCTAATTATAGTTTTTAAGTGTTATTGCAGGGCCCACAGAAAAATACAAAAATAATTTACATCGATACCCTTTTAGTTTTATATTAGTGGACGAGTTTGTCCTCCCTTTTTATCAGCAAATTATAATAATGCCCTATGAATAGATGGGGTCCTCAAATAACAACCAATAGTTGCGCGTGGAAGACCTTTTCTCGTGCTTTGTCTTCTAGATTTGGTTATTATTTTATCTTCATAAAGAAATGGAGCCTCTATAAATTACCTAAAATAGAGCAAGAAATTTGGAAATGTTTTTGGGCACCAGATCTTCAAAAGTAGTGAAAATATCCATGTGTTTGGGCTTATTTTTATGACATGATTCTAATGAGATATTAAAGAGTTGGGAGTTGAGCTCTTGTAAGATTGTCCTACGTTCACCATTTTCTATCACCATGGCCAAAACAAAAGGCTGACCACCTAAACAAAATACATCGACGTCTTCCTCTTAAGATATTGAAGCAAATGATACTAATGTTAATAAACCCTTCGGATGGGGAGAAATATAATAAAGGTAAATGATAACCCTCCTCATCTTCCTGCTTTGCTGAGTGATTTTCTACCTTGATCTTCACAAGCTACTACAATTCGTGCCAGTAGTGATGAGGTTCCTTTGCATGATGTTAGTCTAGTTAAATCTATTTTGGTTATGCCTAGTAATCTGGGTATGAGAATAGAATTTGTTGAGAATTGTAGTGAGGAATATGTGATAACTACTGAGGAGGAAGATATAGTTAAGGAGGTGCGCTTTTGTCAGAATACTCTCGTGGGTTGTGTCATTTCTACTAGTTTAAAACTCCAAAATGTGCAGAAATTTGTTGATTCCAACTAGGTATCAAAGCCTACGGTTCTATACTATAATAAAAGGGATGATATTTTTTCAAGTCCATCGAGGATGAACTTAATAAGGTGTTAAAAGGTTGTATATGGAATGTAGGGGGGAGTCCTCTAATTCTTAAACCCTGGACACCTACTTTATGCATAGAAATTAAGAGGGTTACAAAGTTCCAATATGGGTCTTGTTTCTTGAACTTGATCCCTATTTTTGGTCAACCAGGGAACTGAGCAAGCTTGCAAGTCGAATTGGAAAGCTTCTTTTTGCTGATAGATGTACTCCTACCAAAGAGAAGATGTCTTTTGCTAGACAATGATCGAAGTGGATGTCTCTAAGGATGGGCCTACTGAATTATATCTGAACAATATATATTGTTGTATCCTTGCTCAGAAAGTTCAATATGAGTGGTTCCATATTTGTACTCTACTTGTTGCAAGCTAGGTCATAGGGATGTTGATTATGAAACTAAGAAGAAACAAGAAGCAAAAGCAATAGCTGCTGCTAGTGAGTGCTTTGTACCAATAGTTGAAGAATTGGTTAAGATTGGTTAAGGTGCCTGAGGTTATAGAGTTGTTGAGCCTTAATTATAAGGACAAGAAATAGTGCTATCAGGAACTTGATCAGATTCCTTCAAAGGAACTTACACATGTTAAAGGCAAGCATATTGTTGATGGTAGTCAACTCTCTTTAGGCAGGGTGCAATTAAAATGCCCTATGATTGATTCTTTTTGACCCTTGCTGAGGAATCATTGGAGCATGAAGTCTTAGATGATGATGGTGCAGGGGATCTTCATCCCCCGTTAGTTCCATGATTTCTTATTCATGGAATATCATGGGTCTCAGTGAGCCCCTGAAAAAGCAAGAGGTTATAGACCTCTTGCTGAAGTATAAGGTTGATCTGGCAAGAATTCATGAAACAAGGGTTAAGAAGAAGAAGTTTCAAAAAAAACATTAGGAGGTAGTTTAGGAGATTCAATGTTGTGAATAATTACTCTTTTCACATAAATGGTCGTATATGGGTGATATGGAATTCCAAATTGGTTGACTTGACTGTGCTAAGAATAAGTGATTAACGTATTCATTTCTTTGTCAAAAGTAAAAGTTCT
This sequence comes from Corrigiola litoralis, assembly GCA_901111285.1. NCBI lineage: Eukaryota > Viridiplantae > Streptophyta > Magnoliopsida > Caryophyllales > Caryophyllaceae > Corrigiola > Corrigiola litoralis. The sequence continues at coordinate 9,005 of CAAKMY010064106.1, forward strand.
GACCTACAATGTTACTTTACTTTTTTCTATGCCTTTAATGGTGCTAAAGTGAGGATGTCTCTCTGGCAGATATGGTTGGAATTTCTAGTAGTCTTTCAGCTCATTTGGTTGTGCACGGTGAATTTAATGTTATTATGTTTTCAAATGAGAGGCTCAGCAAAACTTTGCCTAAAGTAAGTGAGATGGAAGAATTTTTAGTGTGTCTTATATCTGTAGGATTATCGGACATTGCTGGGACTGAAGACTTTTATACTTGGACCAATGGTCAAGAAAATGACAATAGGATTTGGTCAAAGCTTGATCGAGCTTATCATGATACATCTGATTATTCGGATGGAGAGGAAATGGCTGCTGGTAAAGACTGTGTAGGCACCAGTGTTACTATGGGTATATCTGGGCAGGAGAAGGCCCATGATAAGGTGTCTTTTCATTTTGATGATAGTGGCCTCATGGAGCATTAGAGGGTGTAATAGCCCTCTTAAGGAGCAAGAAATAGTGCATTTCTTGTTATATAATAAAGTAGATGTTGTATCTTTTTTAGAGACAAGAGTTAAAGAATCAAAAGTTGCTAGGATTTTTAAAAGGAAGTTTTGTAGTTATATGGATGTTGCTAATTATTGTAGTCACTAAAATGGTAGAATTTGGGTTCTTTGCATAGCTCAAACTGTTGTAGTTCAAGTATTTAGTATTTCTAATCAAATGGTTTTCTGTAGAGTGAATCATTTGATTTCATGTTTCTCTTGTATTATCTCTTTTATTTTGGTGGTGGTATTATAAGGGAGGTGTGGGGTGAGTTGTTTAGTATTGCTCAGCATTATATGGAGTCTTGACTTTGCCTAGGTGACTTTAATGTGGTCCTTACCACAGAGGAGAAACTCAGCCCTAGTTCTCCTAATCTCACTGATATAGCTGATTTTTCCAACTGTCTCTATAACACTCAGCACTGTGATTTGCCAGCTCATGGTTCCTTCTTCACTTGGTCTAATCATAAAGAGGAGGGTCTGAGGGTTTGTGCTAAATTATTTAGTAGGGCTCTTGCTAATAGACAATAGTCTATACAAGACATTTAGTCTGATGTTAAATTCCTTCCAGAGGGTGTCTCAAATCATAGTCATGTCTTGGTGTCCATTGCTAATGTTGCTGCTTATCTCAAAAGACCATTTAAATTTCTTAACAGTTGGGTTAAGGGTGACTCTTTTTTGAATATTGTGCAGGAAGCTTGGTCTCGGCATTTTTCAGGTGTGAGCATGTTTCAGTTGATTAGCAAACTAAAAATTCTTATTCTGGTTAATTTGACAGAGTTACTAGTAGCAGAGTTTCTCTTGCTTTCAGTCAAGTGGCTCTCTAGGCCAACCCTTTAAACCATGCTTTGATTTTGGAAGAGCAGGTTTGTAGAAAGAAGTTCTTGGTTCTTGCAAATGTTGAATTAAGTTTTTATAGTCATAAGGCTAAAATACAGGGTATTCATATGTCTGATGCTGCTACTAAATTCCTTTTTGATAATGAAAGGCTCAACAGGCTAGGAAGCATATTGGAAGGATTAAAAAAGCTGATGGTGTGTCTTGTGTTGGTCATGCTGCAGTTGTTGATGCTTTTCTTCACTATTATCAAACTCTCTTAGGTTCAGAAATGGTCACTGATTCTTCTGTTGTATCTACTGGTGCTGTTATTAAACCTGACTCTCATGTTAATCTTCTCAAAGCCTTTTCTAATTCTGATATCAAGAATTCTCTCTTTGTTATTGATGAGTCTAAGAGTCTTGGGCCTGATGGGTACTCTTCAGGTTTCTTTAAATTTGCTTGGGCTATTATTGGTAGCAGCTTTTGCCAAGCAATCCAAGACTTCTTCGGAACTGGTAGACTTCTTGGGCAGGTGAATTCTACTATTATAGCTCTAATTCCTAAGTCTGATTGCCTTGAGTCAATCATGGATTTCAGGCTAATAGCTTGTTGCAACACTACATATAAGACCATTAGTAAGCTTTTGGTCACTAGAATTCAATATGTGATCTCTAGTATTGTGGGTCAAGAACAATCTACTTTTCTAGAAGGTAGACTTTTATTTGATAATGTTCTACCCAAACAGGAATTAATTAGAAAATATGACAAACAATCCATTTCTCCCAGATGTATTGTCAAAATTGACATTAAAAAAGCCTTTGACTCTGTTTCTTGGAGTTTCTTAAAGAGCTTTCCGACTGCTTTTGGCTTTCCTGCTCCTTTTGTGCATTGGACTATGGTTTGTATAGCTGGTGCAAAGTTCTTTTATGCATTAATTGCAACATCATTGGTTTTTTTTGGAGGGAAGAAGGGGCTTAGGCAGGGAGACCCATTCTCTCCTTACCTGTTTGTTCTCTGTATGGAATTTCTCTCTAGAATGCTTAGGAATTTGAGAGATTTTTCTGGTTACTCAAATCATCCTAAGTGCTCTAAGTTAGGTCTGAATCACTTTCTATTTGCTGATGACCTTTTGGTTTTTGCTCGAGCTGATATGCCCTCTATTACAACAATTGCTACTATCATACAGAAATTCTCCTCTTATTCAGGTCTGACTGCTAATCCTCTCAAGACATGTGTATATTTTGGAGGGCTAAGGGAAGTCTTTAAGAATCTAATTTTGCAAGAAACTGGTTATACAGATGGTTCCTTTCCCTTTAAATATCTGGGGCTTCCTTTAAACTCTTCTAGAATCTCTTCTGTTATGTATCAAGTTATGATTGACAAGATTAAAAGCAGGGTGTTGCACTGGTGTAACAATTTTCTATGTTACTGATTTAGTAAGGTTCAGCTTATTAATTCAGTGCTTTTTGAGATTGAGAATTTCTGGTGTACTTGCCTCTTTTTGCCAAAAGGGGTTCTGAAGAAGAATAATCAGGTCTGTTAGAATTTTCAATGGGGTTGCTCTAAAAACATAGAAGGTTGATTTTCAGAGGCTGGAAGTCTGTTTGTCTTCCTAAAAAGAAAGGTGGTATGGGTATTAAAGAGTTGTTAAGTTGAAATAAAGCTTTAATGCTAAAATGGGTCTGGGAATTGCATAATGGTCATTAAGACATTTGGTGTAACTGGATTAATAGTTTATGTTTTGAAGGCTGATGACATCTGGACTTATAAGGCTGACAGCTCTTGGGGATCGAAATCTGTTATTGTAGTCAGGGATATGTTAATAGCTGTTGCTGGTAGTGTGTATCTTGCTAAAGCTTGTTTGGCTGCTTGGACTATGAAAGGAAAGTTCAGAATTCAGCTTGCTTATGATGCTTTTAGAAAATCTGCTCCTGTAAGGCATTGGTATTCTATATTTTGGGATGTTGTTGTCCTCCCAATACACTCTTTCATTGGTGTGCTCGCTGCTAGCAATAGTTTGATCTCATTGATAATCTTGCTAGAAGAGGCATAACCATTGTTAATAGTAGTATTCTATGCAAACAAGAATTGGAGTCTGTTTATCATCTGTTCTTTAAATGCTCTTTTCTAGAGAGGTTTTGCAGACTACAGGTCGTTGGATCCAAGATTGTTGTTAGGGTCACGGGAATTGTGTTATAGGTCGTAGACCAATGGTTGTAAGTCGTAGACCAAAGGTTGTAGTTTAAGTTATGTGAGGTCATGATGGTGTTGAAACCTGACTTTCATTGTTGTTATCTGAGGATTCGTGATGTGTTTGATGAAGTCTTGATGAGTTTAACATTTTTTTACTTAATTAGACTCTAGGGAGTCAATTTATGACTTTGTTTGACTTTTAGGAGTCTTTATTTGTTTCTTTTGGGTTAACTTTGAGGAGTTTTGATACTTTGACTCAGTGGGAGTTTTGATAAGTTTAAATCTGTGTGATGTTGATTGATCATAGTTGTTTTCCACTACGGCGGGGATTTAGGAATCTTTGTCAATTTTCCTACATAATTATTTTCCATTTCGTTGGGAATCTAGGATTTTTCGTCGATTTTCCTAAATAGTTATTTTCCACTTCGGTGGGGATTTAGGAATCTTTGTCGATTTTCCTAAATATATAGTTATTTTTCACTTCGATGGGGATTTAGGATTTTTGTCGATTTTCCCATATAGTTTTTTTCCACTTTGATGGGGATTTAGGAATCTTTGTCGATTTTCCTAAATAGTTATTTTCCACCTCGGTGGGGATGTAGGATTTTTTGTCGATTTTCTTAGATAGTTATTTTCCACCTCGGTGTGGATCTAGGATTTTTTGTCGATTTTCCTAGATAGTTATTGTCCGCTTCAGCAGGGATCTAAGTTTCTAAGGGCTCTTAGATAGTTATTTTCCATTTCGATGAGTATCTAGGAATCTTTGTCGATTTTCCTAGGTAGTTATTTTCCACTTCGGTTGGGATTTAGGAATCTTTGTCGATTTTCCTGAATAGTTATTTTCCACTTCGGTGGGGATTTAGGAATCTTTGTCGATTTTCCTAGGTAGTTATTTTCCACTTCGGTGGGGATCTAGGAATCTATGTCGATTTTCGTAGATAGTTATTTCTCACTTCGGTGGGGATTAAGGAATCTTTGTCAATTTTCCTAAATAGTTATTTTCCACTTCGGTGGGGATCTAGAATTCTTTGACGATTTTCCTGGATAGTTATTGTCCGCTTCGGTGGGGATTTAAGTTTCTAAGGACTCTTATATAGTTATTTCAACTTCGGTGAGGATTCAGGAATCTTTTTCGATTTTCCTGAATAGCTTTGGCCATGTGCGGTCTTATTCTTCATGGTTGGTTTGTTAGGGTAGCCTAAAATTATCCTTTTTTCTTGGCCAGTGGTGAAACAACCTGTCCTTGCAGAGGATCGAATCCCTAGTGCTTGACTAAGATCAAACACTGTTTGGTTCTCACAGACTTTGTTTAGATGCTCATAGGGTGCCAGATATATCCTATATATGTGTATTATTCGTTGTGTTTGTTACCTTTGTGAAGGTAGCCAAAGGATGCGTTGGAGATTGTCGCCGAAGGCAGGTATGATCTCTAACCTTGGTTACGGTGTAAGTTTCTACTTTGACAATCGTTGCTTTGCATTTCCATCAAAGTGGGGGCTTCTGTAGACACCGTATATTCGTCTGTGTCAAACCCGATGA
>CAAKMY010064172.1:0-16128 GCA_901111285.1 Corrigiola litoralis
AACACTAAGTATAGAAAACCTTATGGATATAGAGGACATTGTGCTCGATGCAACAATTATCGATCACTTGGTTGTCGAAGGGACATTCAAGTCTCTTGAGCTAAAAAATGCTCAGAATCTTGTGTCAGTTTTTATTGGTTTACAGGAAGTTGTTGAAACCTGGAGTGAGACCAGTTTACTTCAGCTTATGGAGGTTCTTGCAGAATCAAGTAAACTTGAAAGAGTTTCTTTTGGGGGTCAATTTTGTAAGGTGAGGAATGATCTCTATCCTTAATTCGATTTGACGAATCTATCAGCTTGAATGACCAGCATAATGGAATATTTTTTCCGGCTGCAGGTGATCAGTGAGGGATTTTGTCTTGGTAAGAGTTTTGAGAACGTCACAAATTTAGAGCTGGCATCCATCGATTTGACATGTCTGAATGATATTTATGCTGTCATGACAACTTTACGGAGCTTCCCAAACATTCAAACGCTTAAGATCTCTGTAAGTACCAACTCTATATGGATGCAATCATGTAATTGTGCTTCCAAATTATAGATTAAACTTCTTTCAAGAACTGAGGCCTTCTACTGCTAATGCTTCCTATTACTAGTTGATGTTGTAAATGTTAATAAACTTGTAATTTCTTATAGGTTTATAACAATGACGAGGACGAGGACGGTGACGGGGACGGGGACGGGGACGAGGACGCGGACGCGGACGCGGAGGACGCGGAGGAGGAGGAGGAGGAGGACGAGGAGGACGAGGAGGAGGTCGAGGACCAGTTGAATTACAATTCTACTGTTAAATTGCAACGTCTTCGTTTCGCTCGTGTTGAAATTGATACGGCCTCCAATGTTGAGCTCAAATTGATTGAGTTTTTGTTGGCTTGCTCACCAGTGCTCGAGAAGTTAACGATTTCTTACTCCGAGCAACGCTTCCAGGCCAAGAGCTCTCAATCAAGGTTGGTAGAGGAGATGATCCGCTTTCAAAGAGCATCACCAATGGCGGAAGTCATCTACCGGGTGCCCATCAACCCGGAGCATATGGCCAGGCAGTATAAATATAGGAGATTAGCCACGCGTTGGCATTGATTATGTGCGATTTCTTTCCACATGCAAAGTAAATTTTGAGATCTTGTCATTGCAAGTCCTCTACCTGGAGAAAGTTGACAATGTAGTTTATAATCTTATTACCGTAGCTAATGGCTACCACCAAAAATATCTTTAACAAATACGGAGTAGTCTTTAATGCATGGAATGGAGAAGTAAGTAGTGTACAATTTCATCAGTCACAAATTTCATTTTCTATGCTATTTAAACTTGTCAATTTGCAGAAGTTTGCAAAAGCAAGAAGATTGACAAAAATGAAGATGAAAGAGCAAGACAGTGCCATGAGAGGATTCTACAAACTAGCCTACTTGACTTAGAATGAACTGCTTTAATTTTCTGACAAAGATCAAACTTCATGCATTTGCTTTTAATTATCAAGAGCCATACTTTAAAAATAATAGATCTCTGCGTGTGTAACCTGTCATTCTGTCAATGTACAAATAACTTTGAGTCTACAATTATTCAGACCAACTCATGCTGCTCCTTCTAAAAGGAAAAGGGAATACAAGAGAACAAGGATGTCAAAAAAGAAAGATCTAGGAGGCAACAGACCGCTCAGTGAAACAGAAGTTTACAGTCTAATAGAAGAACGCTATAGTGACACTGGAGATATGAATTCGAAATTACAAAAAGTGAACAAATTTATATGAACCACAATAGATGCACACCAAAATAAGAAACATCACATGGCATCTGGAGCTTGGCTTTTTTTTTTGGGGGTTTTGTTTTAAGCCTACTATCCAGGCCAGTTGAACAAGCTAATCTGGTTGCCACTCCTCACAACCTCCATGCCAGCTGCAAAATGACTGCACAACCATCACACTAAAACCTTTGGTTTCTGGAATTCTGGTGCTCGGCTTACTGTTATAACCAATGGGTACTTTCTGTTTGTAATGCAAAGGAGGGAATACCAATGTCACTTCCGCTTGTGAAAATCAAAACCTATTGCATATATCCCTAAGAGTACTCTCAAGTATACTTTTCTGTTTTCTTCTGACCCTATGACAGGTTTTTTGTGTATATTTGAGATCCACATATTGGGTTGTTTTTTTCACTTCTCTTCTTTATTTCTTTCAGTTGTTCTCTTTTTTTCGCCTATAGTTTTTTTTTTCTTGACAACGGTTAAAGCTTATATTAAAACAACAACAAAAGCAAACTAACAAACACGAGAGGCAGAGAAACCTATTGAACGCCTCCCTTAAGTAGAGTAGAACTCATCCTGCATACTCTTCCTAGCTCTTACCACCTGAAATGAGTCTGCAAAGCCAGAATTTAGACACTCGTTTACTTGAGTTTTTGCGTTGCTCTAGAGTGTTTGAGCTTGATCTGAGATCCTAAATTCCTGGGTTAGGCGTAACGCATTTTTCGCTTCTTGGGTTTCGATGAGAATGTAAATTTGGTAACGGAGTTTATTGAATGATTTATAGATGCCACGGAATCTTGCGAATCAAAGTTAGAAATTGCCGCTTTGCTTGTCTCCTTGGAAAGTGATTCGTGAATCCTACATCCTCAGCAAAATTACTTTCAGCACCTTCCATAGGCATACAATCACCATTAGGCATGGAAACCGTTGCTTCCCTCGAGCAAGAGTCGTGAGGGGCTTCTGTCAAGATAATATTTGTTGGGTTGAGGGCTCGCACCCTCAACAAAGACAGAGAATACGAATGGACATCCTGTCCTCGCATGAATACCAAATTTAAGTTCGAGACAAGTAGAGAGCGTAACTCAAAAGAATTTCAAAACAAGAGAGATGTATCAACGACAGGAAATAATGAAAATAATCTGTCAAAAAATTGCCATTTCTCTCAAAAGTGGCAGTACCATGTGTAAAGCTTGTTAATTTACAGAACTTGCCAAGTTCAGAAGAACAATTAACAAAACTGAAGATGACACAAGAACCAAAATGGCATAGGGACAGCAGATTCAACTGAAAGTTAAACAGCCTACTCCACATCAGGACCAAAACAACATAGTGCTAGCAAGTGCTACTCGAATAGCCTGATCCATATCTGCTGTTTCTGACAAGGGCAAGCTTCATCCAGTTTCATACTGCTAATAGATAATATCTGAGTCTGTAAGTACAACCTGTCAATGTTCAAATAAATTTATGAGTGCGCAAATATTTTGAACAAGTCATGCAACCAACAGATAAACTCCTAAACACACATTCAGAGGAGATAAAAGTATAGGATCATACAGTCAATATAGCAAATGAATATTCGAAAAGATCTTCGTTTTTGGACAATAAAGAGTTGGTTTCATTATAAACTAAAAGGAGCTGGAACTCATTACGTCATAAAGACATACTCCATGGTATAAAACCTTTCCACACCTTTCAAGCAATACACACATCAGGACATACCACATCTATCTAGCATCCTTCATGCAACACAATGTCCTGATCTTACCACTCTCAGCAACTATTGCATCCCTCAACTTGACATATCTACCATCATCTAAATCACTGAAAATTAAGAGTTGGAAAATTAAAGAAAAAAACCGCCCTGCCTTTTCCCTCCCCTCTTCCCTTTCCTCCCCTACTCCCACCCACTGCCACGGACATCTATCTGCACACCTGTTCTTGCCTATGTCAAAGAGGCATACCATTACACGCATTGTTGCACAAGTACTCCTATACCGTGCACAAATAAGATCAAACATGGAGCCGGAAAGAGACATGACACAGCAGGCTACTAGACGGGATCCAACCCCTCAACTCCCCTAGGCGCCAACCCCCAACGCACCAGCAGTCAAGCACAAGAAACAAAATATCCCATGAAACCCACAACAACACCCATGCAGACATACCCAACACTAAGTAAGACCAAACATGGAGGAAAGAGACGAGACTAGACAAGCCTAAGGGACCACCAAAGATAAAGCCAGAATATGCAAGAAGGGGAAAGAACATTTGGAGGAAGTAAAAAAAAAAAAAAAAACATGACCGCACGAGAAAAACGTAAGAAAGTATGGTGGGCCACTAAAACACGCCATGCTCCATTCATGAACTTGGAACACAGCCAAAGATAGAAGGTGGAACAGATGAGTAGCTGCAGCAGAAAGAACGTGAGGAAAGAGGAGAAAGATGAAGGTTTTAGTTTAAGAAGAAATGAGAACTACTGAAGTACTATCAGACAAAACAAAGAAGCCAGCCAGCAGCAGCCACCAGAGATGACGGACACCACTGCGGACAAGGTAGAGCACAGCTAGGCTTTTTCCTTACAGAGAGAAGGCAGAGAGGTTAAGAGAGACTGAGAGAGGAGTACAAGGAAAAGAAAACATATGTTGGAGAAGGAGGAAACGATAGAACAAAGAAATCAATGCACACCAGAACATGGTGTGGAAAAATGTGCTAAGATAACGTTCAACTGCCGGTAAGTCCTCTCCTAACTCATGCTATAAGTCAATAGACCAATATTCTGTTCTATTGTTCTGTTTAATGGAAATCACTTTCCTAAAAATTGGTAATTGTTTTCATGTGTGTTAGTGTGTATGCATATCCAAGAGCACATCCACAATTGAAATAAATTCTCCCTCCAATAATCCCATACCCCTTCTTCACACATGAAATGCTTTCTTTTTTCCATTCAACCCACCTACCACCCCAAACACATCTCTCCTATCAACATTTTTTCCATTTAAACTGATGTTCGCATAAACCAAACGGAGCCATAGAGTATATCAAAGAATAGTGTGTGTGCATAAGTGATGATGAAGTCGTAGAGCATATAGTACATAGAAAATGCTTACAATTCAGGACAAATGGCTTGCACCATTCAGAACTCCAAAAGTCAGGACTAGTAGTTTTCCCAGATAAATCAATAGGAAGCAGTCTCTAGGGTCAGAGCTCCAAACAAGAGACACCCCGTGTTCTCCAAGGAAGTTTACCTAAGATCAAATATGTCTGAAATAGTGATGCAAAATTATCGCCAACACTAACGAACCTAAGACGGAATCCATATGCTAGTTCCTGCAATAACAACATAAAAATTTAGTGATGCCACTACCCCCCCCCCCCCCCCCCAACCCACACACACACATAAAAAAGGAATACTCTCTGTTCTTCATATCATCACCTCATTTACTTTTTAGTTTATCAGATTGAACTGGATAGAGACATACGAGTAGAGCACAAGAGAAGAGATAACTTATAACTATGCTTCAGTTGTTCATCTGGCTAGTTCAGATGATGCTTTTATATTTCTATGCTCTGCCCCGCGCAAGGTAAATAGGATAACTCTTTTTACTTGTCGATCTCTAGTTAGTATTAGCAATCATTTCGTCCAACCAAATTCTCTCCTATCTCTCCAGGAGATCAAAATCCACACATTAACTATCCGTTATCCAATTCAAAAGTAACTCAACACACTTTTAATAGTATGATACTATCCAGCTTCAAACTGGTTACTTTTTCTTTTTTTTTGATAGATTTCAAACTGGTTACTAGACGCCACTTGCTCATCTTAGTATCTAACTACTACTTTCACTTTGCTTCCACACACTATACACTTTGCTCATCTAGCTACTTTCACAAGAACGTAACATTAAACGCAGAGTAAGGAATTACCTCCATTGCTACCCATCTCAGCAGCAAATGCTTCAACTCCTCGACTTCTTCAAAGAACTAGAAGGTATCTTCCCATAAGCAACGAGCCTGGACGGTGGCAACTTCTTATCCTTCTGACTACGCCTCCTCCTGGCTGACCGAGACAGCTTACTCTCCTCATTACTCGGCTCCTCCCCTTGAGTTATCACAGCTTCCTCCGACCCCTTTTCGCTCTTTGTTCCACTGGGACCTTCACCATCCATTTTCCTCTTCTTCAACTTCTTCTGCCCACTCAAAAGCCCACCAAGAAGCAACTTCTTCCGCATCTGAGGAACCTTCCATTCCTGATCCCTATACGGCGCAAGCTTCTTCAAGGAAACATATTGGTTCAATTCATGTTCATCCAACCACAAAATCTCTGCAGCACTCAGCTTAAATCTATCAGGATTAACCTGCCTATACTTAAACCGGGTTTTCAAATCACCGATCGAATCCTCATAATCCAACTTATACAACTCCTCTTCCAACTCCTTCTCTAGTGCTTCCTTCAACTTCGACTTCCGCTTCCTCTTTCTCTTCCCCTCCACCTGCTCCTCCTCATCTCCTTCTCCTTCCTCACCATCATCTCCATCCTCGGCTTTGCTACTCTTCATCCGTTCCCTCTCGGCCAAAAACCCATCATTCGACTTAATAACATCCCAATCCTTAGGTAACCCAAGCAACTCATCCTCCTTCCCGAAATCCGGCTTCTCCAAATCACTCTCCCCCTCATTCGCAAACCCGGGATCCGCATCCTCAGCCTCGTAATACTCCTCCCCGAACGCCTTCCTCATCTTCCTATCAAACTCCTCGGGGTCGAAATCCTTCTCCAAATCCCCCTCATCCAACCCAATCCCCTCCTCCCCATCCACCCCGGCAACCTCCCTAATCTTCCTAATCTTCTCCTGCACCTCCCTCCTCTTCAAATTCTTCAACCTCTTAACCTCCTCGCGCCTCTCAACCTCCGCCACCTCCTCCCTCTCCTTCTTCCTCTCCCTCTGCTGCTTCCTCGCATTCGCCTCCTTCCTCACCGACCCCTCCACCACCCTCGAATACCCCAACACCCTATCACTCTTACTCTCCTCAAACCGAAAATTAAACTCCCTCTCGTAATCCTCCTGCCTCTCCACCGCCTCCTCATCGTCCGAAATATCTTCGTCATTGTCCAAATTCCCTCCTCTCTCCCTATCAATCCACATCTTATTCTTAAAAAACCCCTTCAAAAACATATCATTCTCATCCAACTCCCCATCCTCCCCAAAAAACTCGTCCAACCTCGCCGCAATCTCCCCACCCCCTCCCTCCTCCACCTCACCGCCCCCTCTCTCCTTCTCCCTCAACAATTCTCCCCCTTCCTCATCCTCCTCACCGATACCTCTCTCCGCTTCCGCCATCGCCGACAATACCTCCTTCCGTAAATCCTCCTGCTCCTCCACATAACTCCTCACCTTCCTCTCTCCTCCACCACCACTTCTCTCTCCTACGTCACCATCATCATCCTCAAATTCCGGACCTTCCGCAATCAAAGTCTCCGCCATCACATCCTTCAAATACTTCGGCTTTGACTTTTTCACCTTCTCCTCTCTCTCTCCTCCATTAATATCTTCATCATCATCATCATCATCAAACAATTTGGCGTCTTTCTGGGACAAGATAGGGTCTTTCTTCCGGACTTTCAACAGCGCGTCGAAAAACCGGCCGTCCACGTCATCATCCAGCTCATCTGACTCGGACTCCGACTCAGAAGGCGAGTCCGAGTCGTGGACGAGTCCCTTCTTCTTCAATTCCTCGAACCTTTGCAAGTCCTCTCGCTTCTTGTTGTGTTCGTAGCGCTTGGCGAAGTCGTGGTTGATTTCAATTTTGGAAATGTCGTCGTCGGCGCCGGCGCCGCCGTCGTCGAAGAGTTGCATACCCATTTGCGGTGGTTGGTGCGGTGGCGCAAAATTAGGGTTTTAGGGGACTTGGGGGTGTGTAGTGTGAGCTAGGGTTTATCAAATAATTTGGGTTTTACTGTAATAATAAAATGTAGGGAGTTGGTAAAAGTGGGGTAAATATTTGCAGTAAAAAATGGGGTGTCATTTTTACTGGGGTGGTAGTGAAAAAAATGGGGTAACTTATTACTCACAAAAAAAAAAAAAATTAAAAAGTGGGGTAAGAGTATTGGTAAAAGTTGGCAGTAAAATGTTTACAACTACTGCCTTGTTTGGTAATTGGCGGTTGGCGGTTGGCTGTTGGCTGGAATCGCCGGCTTGTTTGACTGGCTGGAACAAGTTGGCTGTTTCGACCGGCTGGAATGGTTGGCTGTTTTGGTTTGCTGCAAAATGAAAAGTGTTTGGTAAAATTGATAAGAACCAGATGACATTTTTGTATAAAAGTAGGCCCAAAAGTCAAGGAAACAAGCTGTTTTTTGTAGCTTCTTGTAAATTGGCTTAAATAAACACTCTTACTGGCTTGTTTGACCAATTTAAAAGCCAACAGCCATCCCAAAAGTCATTTACCAAACATGGTCTTCATCCATGGTCTTGTTTTATTTTACCCTTTTTGGTACTGTTTAAGGTCTTATCTGGACTGCCGAAATATGTATTTATAAAGATTTAAACATGTCAAATGATTTTTCAATATAGAGCTAAAAATTGTGATTTTATATTTTTCAATGAGTTTATTTATATGATGAGTTTTCGATGGTCGAAATGTCACGTGTGTGAAAAGTAAAGAGCAAAACTAATCTGACAGAGATATTGTAAAAATAGTAAAGCTTGGCCTAATAATAGGTAATTAAGCCTCTACAGGAATTGTTCCAGGTTCCTATTATTACCGACCGCAAGGCATAGAGGATGTAAACAATTTTATCACTATGCATAGAGGTGTAATTTGTGAGGTATTTATATACTTTTGGAACAATGAGGATTGTTTTGATGTACAATTATTATATAGCTAATGTGGTAAAGACTAAGGTGTCGTGAACGTTAGGTTCACATGTCTTAAATCTCACTTATCCATTTGATCATTGTATTATACTCCAGCTCATATGAACCAAAAGTAATCATAGGTAAATGTGTTTGTATTCTATAAAGGTAACACTTCAGTAAGAACGTCAAATTATTGTTTATAATCAAACATATGAAATTGTAAGGTATAAGATGACCTTCTGAGACATTTGAAATTTATTTAATACTTCTTGACAAGTTGCGTTCAAGCCGATATGACTTCAAGAACATGCATTGGCGGAACCACGGGACTTCTAGGTGTCATATGGATTTCGAAATACGTCCAAATTAAGGCATAAGCAAACTAGGTAGCTATATAACCCCAGTTCAATATATGGCATCACATCCACAAAAGTCTAGCTTCGTCAAGCCTACCGAGGGATTAAAGGTTGCTAAGAGCACTGAAGAAGACTTACAAAGCAAGAGAACACTCGCCAGTAGTTAAGACCTAAATGAACAAGATTAGAAATCGATGCTAATGCACATTTCTCATAGGTAACCAACAATATGCCCAAGATAGTACCTTGTCCAAGGGTGACACAAGGAATTTAACAAGTAACAACACAATGCTTTATCTAGTACTCCTATTTTACCCTTACTGAAATCAATTACAAATCTTCTTCATGTCTCATTCAATCTCAACAACTCAGAGTCCACTAGAATTATAAAATCATTCTCCCCTCTTTTCCACTTCTTGGGTCAGTAACAAGGACTATCTTACAGGATATATACAGTTTGATATAATGATATTGCATATGATTTAACTACTTCGAGCAGCGTCAATGGCTGCAACCAAATCATCCAACTTGGCACCAGTTATTTCTTTCACAATCTTGCTTTCCTTGAGAATCTTGAACGTAGGAACCACTCTTATGCCTAGTTCCTTAGCCAAGGCCTGCCAATGTGTACAAGATAAAATGAGAAAATAAACTCCAGTTTTAATTCTTGTGACAGTCATAAGTATATTAAAGATACAACAGGACCGCACCTTGTTTTCTTGATTACAATCAAGTTTCAGGAAAACAACATCGGAATACTGCTCTGCTAACTTTGCGAATTTAGGAGCAATCACTTTGCAGGGACCGCACCTTCATGATAACGAAAACAGAAAGTTAGAGTTTGATGAGGTGAAAATGTAGGTGTTTTCTAACGGACAATATACTACGGAGTATGTACTACTAAATGAGCCAGCAATGAAGACGAGTGGAAACCGAGAATCGAAGAACTTTCTCATGAAACGAAACACCATACTATTCTCTAAAACTAGAAACATTACTTAGCATCTGGATAGAGCTTGTTCTTATGAGTGTCTTGAAGCTTGATAGAGTTTAAAACTCTGAGAAAAAAGAATGCTCTTTGAAGAAGTAGATTAGAGCATTGGCAAGCAACACTATGCTTGTGGCTGACCAGTAGCCAGTCTAGTACCTATAGGTGAATATCAGAGTTGAAATTGCCATGACACTGGAAATTGCAAGGGAAAGAAAGAAAATCAAATACTTATTCCGGCCAGCTTCCTCCGTGGGAAGGAGAAAACATACTCAATAAATACAGAGAAGAAAACAAAACATGTGCTTGAGCATGGGACACTGGCATGGATAGAGTGTAAGACCCTGTGCCAAGATTGCATTTAACATGCTGGTGGGCATCTGATGCAACAACGGTAGAGCCTATTGGAAAGCCGGAGCTAGTTAACAGTTTACTGATTTAGGAACGTTTTATTAAGAGTAAATATAATGTAGCTGGGATTTCGATGAGCAGAACAGTGCAGACTGCAGAGGAAAAGTTAGAATAGGCAAGCAGGTACAAGGAATACTGTTTTTGCTTAGATAACATCTTTTCAGCGAATCCTCAACTAGTCTAATACAGAAAAACAAACATTCAAATCTAAATTCATATTTTGTTCTTTGAAATCTGTATTTATGTGCTATCTAGACCTGGAAACTCAGTGAGTGTTCTGTTGGTATCTATCAGAGATTAGGCTCTTGCAGGGGCGGAGCTAGGGTTGAAAAAGAGGGGTAGCCTAATAATTATTTTTCCCTTATTAAAGTACATTTATACCATTTTTTACGTACCTTTAGTTATAATTTCAGATTTTTTTTTGGGGAGGGGTAGCCTAGGCTACCCTAGGCTACTTGTTGCCTCCGCCCCTGGGCTCTTGTGATTCTTCGGAAAAACAAGCTCATATCCCTTCTTTTTCATTGCTTCTTTCCGGATAGTTTTCTTGATATACTTCTTCTTAATCAGTCCTATAATCTTAAAAAAAAAAAAAAAAAAAAAAGAAAAAAACTCACATGAAATAGGTCCATTTTACTTCCATTGAGAATTGGTTTATCCTTTGAGTGTTTTCTGTCCTTGAAAGTCTGTTTGCATCAGCTTGTTACCTTTCAGTAAATCATTTCTTTACAGAGGTACACTCACTTCACAAATCTCCTGACAAGTTTCCTACATCTTCTATCATCCTCAGCACAACAGAGAATCCAAATTTCTGTATAAGACAGCACAAATTTCAGTCTCCTTAACTAGGCTCGATGTAGCCAATAAGAACATCAAGTACTCCGTACTAGTTCTGCAGAATCAACCCTTTACGGATGCTCTCGGTAAAGCGGAGTTCAATTTTACTGGAAACTATGGTGATATCAACCTAATATGAAGTAGAAACTATGCTAAATGTATAAGCCATGACACTAAAGCTATGAATATACAAATATACAATGCACTAATACTATTGCCTAAAATGACATGCACAAAGTTATGACAACCATCAATTTCTGCTACGTTACGCAAGCTTAGTAAGCCACAATACATTAAGAATGAGTAGTAAGATAATGTTCTTTACCATTGAGTGTACATGTCAAGAACAACAGTCTTATCTTGGGCAGCATTAACAATAGGCCAAAATGTATTCTGATCAACTTGAGTCACCTTCCCTAGGAGACTCTCTGATGAAGTAGTATCCACTGTCTCCAAACTAGTCTGCACTTCACACCTCACTCTCACTGATCTCTCCCTTGACATATTTCTACCAACCCCATTGCTATTCTTTGAGTTGCTCCACCCGACTTCGACCCTCCTTGCGGTCCGTGCCGGCTCTGAAGAGGTGATCGGGGTGGAAGGACACCATGTTTGGTGAGTAAGAGATGAGAGTTGAAGAGCCATTAGTTTAGAATGTTTTGACAACAGAGGGAAGGAAATAGTGGTAAAATCTTGTAGTGGTGTATGGAGATAGAGAAGAGAAGGCTGTGATGCCTTTGTAATATAGTTTGTGGTGGTGAAGCAATGTGTTGAATATTGAAATATCTACTGGCTCCATGATTAGTAATGTGCTATTGTTAAGCCATCATTATCATTTACACCAAAGAAAACTGAAAGTTTGTATATCGAGTTCAAATTAGATCGTTTTAAAAGAGTCACTTTAGTCTTCAATGATCACTTTTCGAAAATGTTAATGAAATTGACCAACGCGACTTAAAATATTTTGAAGTTAAACACAAACTATCTTTTCATATAATTTGTTATCATAATATAAAAATTTATTGACATGGGCGGAAATTGAGGTATGAGAAGTTACTAGTTTTGTGCTTCATATGAAAAGTAGAAAAAAAATCACTGACATGTTTTTTGGAAAACCAAGTAAAATAATATTTTTGTAATCTGAATGTTAGCTAGATTTTGTAGTGTCTTGCTCCACTATATAAAATTTTCAATCTCATGATTCTAGAGGTGCATTTGTCAAAAGGATATTACAATTAAACTATTGATTTGAGTAAGGATTATCATGTAAGGATTATCATGTAAGGCCCTGTTCTCTTCAGGTGAAACTCGCAGAATTGCACTGAACTGAACTAGAAGGAGCTGGATAGAACTGGAAGGAACTGGAGAGCACTGGAGATGACTGGAAAGAACTGAAAGGAACTGGAGGGAATTGGAAGGAATTGAAGAGGATTGGAAGGAACTGAAATCAGTTAAAAAAATAGAAGGAATTAACTGGAAGGAAGTGAAGAGAACTGAAAGTAACTGGAGAGAACTGGAAGCAACTGAAAAGAATTGGAAAGAAATGGAGAGAACTGGAAGGAAATGAAAGGAATTGGACAGAACTGGAAGGAACTGAAACTCACTGGAATTCATGTGAGGAGAACTGGGCCTAAGTCTCACATTCATTTTAGTGAAAGAACACCGTGTGACTACACACACAAAAAAAGAGTGTTTTTGCAGTCGTTTATTTCCCAATAAAAACATACGGAGTACTATGTACATTACATATACAAACTATACATGTATCTTTTTTGGAACACAAAGAGAAGATTAATATGAGACGTTTTTACATTACAAGATTGTTTCAGAGACTTCTCCCTGTTGGATCAACAATCAACAAGAAAATTTTCTAATTGTTGCCAAATTTTTTTAAAAGTTCACAAATATTCTGTATATCTACAATTCTCCAAAAAAAAATGAATGAATTTCCAAAAGTTCTTATAAATTCCTAAAAAAAATACAAAAAAATTCTTCAAAGTTTTTAAAATATCTCATAAATTTTCCATTATAATATCATGTAGAGAACTTGGCCTTGACTCCTTGAGCTATAATATGACCCATACAAGTCGTATTACTTGAATATTCTATTGTAGGTGCCGTCATTCTTATTTAATAAATTAAGAATATGCTCTTTTTATACGGTTCTTGGATTTGGTCTTGTAGACTTGTCCAAGATGGACATCTCAACAATTAGATCCACAAAACAAATTATAGCAGTTCTAAATTAAATTTGTGCATGAACAAAAATTTATGATCATGAAATACGGCTTTTTCAACGGGAAGAATAAGGCTAAGTGCAAAAAAGCATGACAAATAAAATTCTTAAATTGCAATGTTCGAGATTTGACTCATTATACATTTTGTACTATCTTTTACTGTTGTTATCAATTTTTTGAGCTATAGGAATTCTCATCTTCACACTATATAACGCAAAAGATCTTCTGCAGTCGATTTTAATTCTTAGCCATGAACCGAGAAAATGGGATTTGGGAAAATCGAGCATTTGTTGTCACAACTCACAAGTGTTGGCAACAAACCACATCCACAAACATTTGTTGGAGTTTTCTCTGTTCTGTACTGTTTTCTCCTTCATATTATAGACGCTAGCAAGTTTAATTGACAACCTTGTGTTGTTGTGTATAAAAACAAAGGTCGCCTTAAACCGACCGACATAATGTGATCGTAGTTTATCGACCCAGGCAATCCATCTGCCCGTTCTGCTGGTGGACTGGACCTTGAGATTTTGGGCTTAGTACCAACAGACTTGCATCCCTTTACCCCCATGTATATTTCGTCCACCATTGTCGCCCTAGACACATATAATGGAGAATGAAATAAGAAAATTGGCAAAAACTAGCATTGGCGTAACTCAAACCATCGATTTTGTCCATTATGCACAAGATCGAATTTAGCGCAAAACACACCCTAAAACTATCAAGACGAAGGAATGATATTGCCAATGCTCCGATTATACTAAAATATACCCTAGGAGCATGTTAGGTAAATTTCGGAACATTTCTGGAAAAATCAAAAATCGACCCAAAATAGACGGTTTTTGTGGACTATAACTCATGCCAAAACCTCGTTTCAGGTCCCGAAATGGAATTAGACGAAAATTTTCAGGAGGCATACTAGACACATATAATGGAGAACGGAACAAAAAATTAGCAAAAGCTAGCATTGGCGCAACCCGAACCATCGGTTTTGTCCATTATGCACATGCTCATATTATACTAAACACACCCTAAAACTATCAAGACGAATGAATGATATTGCCATATGCTCCAATTATACTAAAATATAAACTAGGAGCATGTTAGGTAAATTTCGGAATATTTTCGGAAAAATTAAAAATCGACCCAAAAAAGACGGTTTTTGTGGACTATAACTCATGCCAAAACCTCGTTTCGGGTCCCAAAATGGAATTGGACGAATATTTTCAGGAGGCATCCTAGACACATATAATGGAGAATAGAACAAGAAAAATTGGCAAAAACTAGCATTGGTGTAACCTAAACCATCGATTTTGTCCATTATGCACATGCTCGAATTGAACGCAAAACACACTCTAAAACTATCAAGACGAAGGAATGATATTGCCATTTGCTCCAATTATACTAAAATATACCCTAGGAGCATGCTTGGTAAATTTCGGAACATTTCCTGAATAATCACATATCAACCCAAAAGAGACGGTTTTTGTGGACTATAACTCATGCCTGAACCTCGTTTTGGGTCCCGAAATGAAATTGGACGAGAACTTTTAAGAGGCATCCCAAACACATATAATGAAGAATGGAATAAGAAAATTGGCAAAAACTAGTATTTGCGTAACCCAAACCATCGATTTTGTTCAGTATGCACATGCTCGAATTCAGCGCAAAACACATCCTAAAACTATCAAGACGAAGGAATCATATTGCCATATGCTTCAATTATACTAAAATATACTCTATGAGCATGTTTGGTAAATTTCGGAATATGGGAAAATCAAAAACCGACCAAAAAAAGACGGTTTTTGTGGACTATAACTCATGCCAAAACCTCGTTTCGGGTCCCGAAATGGAATTGGACGAAAATTTTCAGGAGGCATACTAGACACATATAATGGAGAACGGAACAAAAAAATTAGCAAAAGCTAGCATTGGCACAACCCGAACCATCAGTATTGTCCATAATGCACATGCTCAAATTATACTAAAACACACACTAAAACTATCAAGACGAAAATATGATATTGCCATATGCTCCAATTATAATAAAATATAAACTAGGAGCATGTTTGGTAAATTTCGGAACATTTCTGGAAAAATTAAAAATCGACCCAAAAAAGACGGTTTTTGTGGACTATAACTCATGCCAAAACCTCGTTTTGGGTCACGAAATGAAATTGGACGAAAATTTTTAGGAGGCATCCTAGACACATATAATGGAGAATAGAACAAGATTATTGGCAAAAACTAGCATTGGCGTAACCTAAACCATCAATTTTGTCTATTATGCACATGCTCGAATTGAGCGCAAAACACACCCTAAAACTATCAAGACGAAGGAATGATATTGCCATATGCTCCAATTATACTAAAATATAAACTAGAAGCATGTTTGGTAAATTTCGGAACATTTCCGGAAAAAATAAAAATCGACTCAAAAAAGACGGTTTTTGTGGACTATAACTCATGCCACAGCCTCGTTTCGGGTCTCAAAATGGAATTTGATGAAAATTTTTAGGAGGCATCCTAGAGTTTGTCGGTGATAGTCCTGATACAAATACGGAGTATCTTTCAAGTAGTCCAAATGTCAGTAGGGGTGCGCACCCAGAACCAAATTGAAACCAAACCAATAATAGTCCACAAAACGGGCTTTTTGGGTCGATTTTTAATTTTCCGGAAAAATTCCCGAAATTAACCTATCATGCACTTAGGGAAC
>CAAKMY010064217.1:0-11687 GCA_901111285.1 Corrigiola litoralis
TGGGAGCACCTAATAATTTACCTTTGTTTGCTTCGCAATCATTTTTTATGTGATTGTTTGGTTGACTCAAAGTTACGTTCGAATTATAAATTTTCCTGAATTGAGAATTGGCAAAGTTGGTTGGTTCACCTTAATTTAATAAAATGAGAAATTTTGAATTCACTATGAATGGAAGTTCATACAAAATGTGGTAATTAGACCACCAACTCCGACCTCGATCATTCACAATTCCTACATGTTCTAGATTATGAAATTCGTATTTTACCCTTGAAAATTCTTTATCTATATTTAATAATAAGGATAATATAAAGATTATGATGGTTTGTTTTAACAAGTTACGTGTTAATTACATCAAAATGGATAAATTAAGATCATGTAATTTTGAAATTCCTATATATGAACCAAAGATGTTGGAGTGAATTACCATAAAATTCATACAAGAATTAAATTGCAAGAAATTCATCACGTACGTTGCACGGATTGTTAAAGAAAATAATTTTGTGACATGAGGCTGTTAATTATTGATTTACCAAATAAATATATCATGTGATCATATAACTTGATTGAGACATAGAGGTTGGTGGAGGAGAGGGAAATTAATATGAATTTGAGTGATGAAAACCGAACTAATGGTGGTCATATGATTAGTTACAATATTTAATATAGAGCATTGATACTACAAAATATGAAACAAGGGAGTTTATTTATTATGCAAATCAAATATTATCGAAAATTTGGACTATTATATTGTATAGTTGTCTTAAGACATGGAATTGCATATAAACATGTTAGCTAGCCAATTAAAAGGTAAATAAAATAGAATATAAATGTGTCAATTTCTAAATGTTATTATTTAGTTTATAGGAAGAAGGGGGTCTCTTGATGCCATGTTGGCGTAATTAATGCGCGCCATGTAAGATGCCTATGTGACATGCTCTTGTTCATGTAACGCCTTTTTCTAGTCTTACTAGTTTTTGGCCCCATGAAAATTACGGGGTCGTTTTATGCTAAATTTTTTTTGATTTTTTTCTTTTTTCTTTTGTATTTTTCATTTGTTTCAAATATTACTTTTTTAATTTGTATTTTTTGTAGCATAAGTTGAGTTTTGTGATCTTTATTATACTATTTTATATGTACAGTTTTGTTTTAGTTTTGACTGTAAAAGATTGAAATTTAAAAAGACTAATATAATTTATGTTATTGATACATATTAGTTATTTTTTAGTTAATAATAAATAATTTTATCTTTGTGAATGAAATACATAATGTATGCCAAAGTTGGCGAATACATCATTGTATTGAGGCTTGTGTGATGACATTTGGCATATTGATGTGATATTTCATGTGGCAAGCTCCTTGACTTACAACGCCTTGTAATAGATATAGTATAGATATAGATATAGATATAGATATAGATATAGATAGATAGATAATTATAGGCGTTGTTTGGCAATTGGCTGTTGGCTGGAATTGTCGGCTTGTTTGACCGGCTGGAACAGGTTGGTTGTATTGACCGGCTGTTTTCGTTGGCTAGAATGAAAAGTGTTTGGTAAATTTGGTTGGAATTAGTTGGCTTTTAAGTTATAAAGTGGGCCGAAAAGCCAATAGAAAAAGCCGATTTTTAAGCCAACTGCAAAAGCCATTTATCAAACTCTTTTCTTGACTTGTTTGACCAAATAAAAAGCCAAAAGCCAACAATAAAGCTAATAACCAAACATGGCCATAGATTTAGTTATAGATATTGTATAGTGTAATTTGTTTATTTATTGAGATATGTATTTTTTGCAATTTTTTCTGTTTGCTTTTCACTATGGCTATACTAAGATTGAAAATTAAGTAATAGATTGATTCAAATCCCTTATTTCATTTCTAATATTTGTAATGCCCTTTATGGCTAATGTGTACGGTATAAAAATAGCAAATTTATTTGCCTTAAAACCGTTTGTGTCTTATCATAATTTTTTTTTTTAAAGATTGATTCCACTTAGATTTGATAAATTTAATACTTTCATTACCGTAGGTTTTCTTTTACAAAATAAATTTATCTTTTCTATTGAAAGTTTTGGGTATATTATATAACTTTCATTTTAATCATTTTACACCTATTCAGTCTTTCTTCTTTTTTCTCGGTCTTAAATTCTCAATGGGACGATGTAAAGCATTTTGAATTCTTGAGAAATGCAACGAGATTGTTTGTCTTAGGGCCTGTTCCCACAAACTTATTTCCACTTATTTTATCTTATTTAATATAAAATTTTCTTTTTTTCATGATTGTTTCTCAACTTTTTTTGTTTTTACTTTTTTTTTTTATACTTTACTTTTTTTTACTTATTTTTCTGAACTTTACATATTTTTACTTCGGTTTCTAAACTTTACTACTTTTTATGATTTTCTTGAAATTTACTTATTTTCCTGAACTTTTCTTTTTTTTTAAACTTATCATATTTTTTCTGAAAAATAAGTAAAAATAAGGTGAGAAAAACATATTCTTAGTGAGATTTAAATTTCATTGTGAGTGTCTTTGGTTTAAGCCTGATATTTTTACTTATCTTACATCATTGGTGGCGGCTCAACATAGCCCACAATAGGAGAAAAGATATTATGAGAAGATCCATTGTTTATAGACAAACAACTTTTTTGCTAGGCCACTTGATACAACTCATGTGCGTTTATTATTGTTAAATGCCACAAGTGTGCATATCTTATCAGCAAAAAGAAAAACAGTGTGCAAATTTCTTGAAAAGCATCGAAGTATTCTTTTTATGATGTCTTATGGAAAAAGTCATTCTAGTGGTTCCTACCTATAAAACAAACTAACGGATGAAAAGAAAGGAAGTGCTTGGAGCTTTGGAAGCTAATCAGCAAACTTCATTTTACTCGACAAAGTGCACCACTTCTCAGGCCCTTACCTTGTCGTGTCAATTCAGCGGCTTTCAGGTCAGCCCCTCTCTACCATAGTTCCTTCTCAGACATAGTTTTCCTTTATTACCAACATGCATATAATTATTCTCCTCACTTTAACATTCCACCATGACAACTCCCTCTATTTATTTGATGCACAATAGACCACCGTCCACCGATGGGAGTGGGCTAAGCTTGTTACTATCTTATTTTTTGCTGCTGTTCTTGTTGTTATTGTTGAGGTCCGGATTTAAGAAATAAGAAATGAGAATTGAAGTGGTATCTGAGAGCATGGAAGTGTAGTTTTTATGGTAGTGTTAATAACTTCATGTGATCATTTGCACAATTAGATTTAAGTTGTATGGGAATGGTATGATTTTGCTATAACAAGACTCGCTGATGTTTGAAACTCAAAAGTCAAGATCTTGCAAATATAACTTTTTATGTGATTGCAAAGCAATTTGTTTCCTTAGTTACTTTTACTTTTTTCCATGAAATTTCCGGTATCCCTCTTAGGCACGATGTAACAATAGTACAATACCTCTGATATTTCTTTTTTTGTGCGGACGTAGCTAACAGGGTAACATGGGACGTAGGACCATTGTTGATGTAGTAGTCTTGGACCATCTAATAAATTCTGGGGACGTGGAGAGGGACTTTAGAGAAAAGAGGTTAAGACCTACTTTGGGTTAATATATATTACTAGCAATCTTATGAAACCATCTAAATATCTAAAATTAGTAGCGTCCTATAATGTTAGTGTGTTTAATTTTTCAACCTCCACCACACGTCCACACCCATGAATCATCATCTAAGTCCACACAACACCTTTACCATGAGGACGACCACCCAAATATGTAGTACCGCATGATACACCACCATGTGAACATGCCCCACTTGTGGAGCTCGGAGGAGGAACATCGCGGCTCGCGACATGGCTGCTACGGCTGGGAAGGTGATTACTGTCGACATGTTTTGACGGCAGCTGGTGTGGAGTCGTGGTAGTTGGGTAAGGTGGCAATAATGAGTTGGGCTGAAGATAAAGCGAGGAGAGAAAGAAAGAGTGGGAAGAAAAGGGAGGATGATCAGATGAGGATGGCCTGATGGCGCACAATATGATAGTAATAAAATGACAAAGTTACGTTTATTCTATGTGATATTCGCATCTACTATCAGATCAGGATGGGGCACAAATACAATATGATACGTAGTAGTTGTCTCTATAAAAATGTATACGGAGTAGTAATCTCTATAAAAAGTCATTATCATAATTTAAAAGTTAACCTTTTAATTTGAAAATTTAACATTATACGATAACAAAGTTAATTATGTAACAAGGACCTTAACTTTGCAATATTTTTGCTTTAAGAATCTGAACTTTGATTGATTTGGTTAAAAGATCTCAAATGCTCAATGTATCCTTTAGAACAAAATATCCTTTTTCATCAAATATGTTATATAAATGTATGAAAAAAGGTTTATCTTGAATTTATTTTCAAATGTATTCTTACTTTAAAGTCTTTAATCTCTTACGTTTAAAAGATATTTTTATTTCGTGTGCTTGACAATCAATATATAAAATAGTTGAAAAAAAATAAAAATTACTATTAAAATTGAAAATAAAATAAGGATATAAGGATATTCTCTTTTCGATATCAATTGAAGACTTTCGTAGAATTATGTAAAAAAGTTCATATGAAGGACAAAAGTTGAAATACTTTAGTGATAAGTGAGAAACTCAACCCAATATTAGTATCATATTCATATGTCTAGTATTATTATTTGTGTGTATATTTGTTAAGAATTCATCATAACCTAAAAAAATCACCTAAATCAATCCCTCTAAAAGTTTTGTTTTAAAGTTTATTTTACATGATCATGTGACGGTATGTCACCTTATTGTTTCTGTTAAATTTTCAATTTCAATCGAATTTTCCTTCAATAGTAATTTTTTTTTTTACAAATCGTTTTTATTATGATTTGCATGTATAGCTTTTGAAGCACACTATGATATTATTGGGGATACGTATGAAGTTTAATGAAATAAAAATATATTTTTAATGTAAAAGGTTAAAATAAGAATACACTTAAAATAAATTGAAGATAACTTTTTTTTTTCATATATTTATATAACATACTTGCTGATGAAGAGTATATAGGTCTAACAAATCCATTGAGGTCCTTAAACCAAAACTCCAAAAATTCATATCCTTAAATCAAAAAATTTGCACAATTCAGGTCCTTGTTCCATAGTTCAATATAGGGAGAACGGGAGAATTGGGTGGCTGGGTATGTAGGGTATGGAAATTGCAATACTTGTATAATATACGTATTTTATTTGGTCAGAATGTATAATAGTAGTCATTATTTTTGTCATCTAGTATGCGATGGGTGAGAATCTCCGATCATCATGGAATAATTTTTCATCAACCATTGCACAAACCCTACGTACCTTCTTTCAGCTAGTGTTGGAAGAGATGGTCTGCTTTTATCTTAAAAGTAGACCAAGCCATGTTGGCCCAATAAAGGCATATAAATGTATAATTCAATTTGAGTTTTTAAAGAGTTTAAGAAAATTTATCTTACCAAGAAGATGATCTACTTTTATAATAAACGGTCTTTTTTAATAATTTGTGGCCTCTTTTTTACCAGCGGAGCCGCCACTCCCCAATCAATTACGACACACAATTGATCAAACAAACACCCTTAATCCATCATAAAGAACACAAAACTCCTCCTCTACCTGAAGCACCACCTCAAGCGCAATCCTTAACCCCAAACACTAGGAGAAAATGAAGAATAGAACACAAACATAAAAAAAATCCTAAAATTTACGCAAAATGCTTTAATCGAAAATGAAATAAGCAGGAACATTTCATCAATCAACACTAAAACCAAGGAAGTTCAAGTAATAAAATTCAAAAAAAACTAGATCGTGATTTCGTCACTCAAATATTAATAAAACAGTATCTACTGTAAATACTAATAATTCAAAAAATGATCCATGAGGAAGAAAAAGAAAGCTAGATCTGGAAATGCCGATGTCGTCGGTCGTAGATCAACTATATGAAGTGGTGGTTGTTACCATCGATGGGCGCTACTTGCGTTATTTTAGGGCGGCACAATAAATGACGTCTGAGAAAAAACATGGGTGAGTAGGGAGAGAAAAGAGACAAAGGAAGGTCGGAGGTGAGTGAGCCATGGGGCGGTAAAGAGAGTGAATGGAGGAAAGGGAAGAGGGTAGATTTGAGATATGAAATACTAAATGGCGAGGGGGGAAATTAACAACTCATAGCTGCTATATCATCTAGGGCATGAACGTTATTTTGCTAATAAATGGGAGCGTTAATGTCTTAATGGGATTTAAAGCAGGGACAATATAGGTAAGACCCTTTTTTGATATCACGACTATGCACTTAGCGAAGCTCGTGTTGAGGGCAACGTTTCTTTTTGTTTTATTATTTATTCACTGTTTTCCCATTTTCTAAGCAGTTGGATTAAGTTAAATGAGTGGTTATGATTTATTCTTTCTTATCATTGTAGAGTTTTGGAACCTTCTCCACAGAACTCCCAACAGTCTGAATCAAGGATATTCAGATTCTTTAGCTTCTCCTTTGTTTGCAGCTTCTTCAAGCATATCAACCATAATATGAAACTTTCTTGGGAATCAGAAATATGTGCCAAATAAATTTAGTCCACAAGCAGAAATCACCATCACCAACACCTCTCAAGCAATTATAGAATTCAGCTACTGACTGCTGTTTGACAACAGATAAACCATTTTCAACAAATTGCAACATCTGATGCTTGAGCAATAGCAACACAACCTCTGGCAAATAGCAAAAGGTTATAAGCAAAACACATATGATTCAGCCTTAAATCACCACACATATTATGAAACCTAAATCCTTTCATATCAGCAACCTCAGCAAGCAGTCTTGAAAGATATTCCATGCATATAGTAAATAATAAAGGAGACAAGAGGTCATCTTGTCGAAGGCCCCTCTTCTCTTTAAAATACCCAAACACTTGTGCATTAATAGCCAGAGAATAAGATGGAGATGTAGCACACTCCATAACTAACTTAATAAAGCTACCAGGAAACTCAAGAGCAAACAACATATCCCTAATAAAGCACCACTCAATGGAATCATAAGCTTTTTTAAGGTCAAGCTTAATCAAACACTTAGGGCGCTCCTTCTTCTGGTCATACTGCCTCACCAAATCCTTGACAAATCATTATGTTTTTAACTATAAACCTACCCGAAACAAAAGCACTTTTAGTTGGGTCAATAATATCAGGTAACTTCACACATAATCTCTTACGCTAAAGTTTAGACATAACTTTGTAAAGCACATTGCAACATGCAATTGGCCTAAACTCAGTCACATAAGTAGGATTTTCCACCTTAGGCACAAAAGTCAACACAATTGCATTAATTTGCTTAAGAAGCCTCCCTGATTGAAAGAAACCCATCACTGAATCAGTTACTTCATTCCCAACGACATCCCAAGCTTCTCTATAAAAACAACTATTGAATCCATCAGGGCCATCAGACTTAACCTGAGGTATGCTAAACAAAACAGTTTTAACCTCCTTAGTAATAGGAGCCAACAATACACTATGATGATCATTAGTAACAAGCTTCCCCTTCTGCACAATTCTCTTATGCACTCTAGAGACTTGCTTATCAGAACCTTATAACCCAACATAGAAACTAAGAAAAACTGACTTAATCTCCTTAGGTTAAAACACCGAATGACCACTTTCATCCTTGATCATAAGCACCATCCCAATAGATCTTTTAACCTTCAACACAGAGTGAAAATAAGCAGTGTTTTCATCTCCTTCTCTAACCCAATAACATTTGCTTTTTTATCTAATAAAACTGTCTCGAGCAACCCTCAATTCACACACCTTCTTTGTCAACTATTTCTTTAGAAAATGCAACATCTCATTTCTAAGATTTTTTTTAAGCTATCTTGAACATGTAGAAGATCATTAGCAGCCCTCTCAAACTCCCCCTCAACATCATAAAACTACTTATTTGAGCCGTTAGACTTGATAGGGTGAGTGGTTCTGATTTATTCTTTGTTTCGATTTTATTCTTTATGATAGATATGTATGTATACTTCAAAAAGTGCCCCCCCCCACCCCCAAACACACAAAAACACATACAAAAATGAACTTTTCTATGCATTAGTTTTTTGGAAGTATTTAAATTCATACATAGGGAGCGATACCCTATGTAACTAATTTCAAATCATTTAACATTTCAGTCATGATGGTGCATTGTTGCGGAAATGTGGCTTCTTCAATCGGGTTGTTCTTCATATTATTATCTATTATGGTCATAATAGGCATCATATACGCCGACAATATCAATTTGTCCCTCTTTTATAGTTCAAGCAATATGAAAAACCCTACTCATTCTACCACTCAACTATACCCTACTTATAAGGATTTCCAAAAAGGTAATACTAAAATCTCTTGTCAATTTCATTTAAGCAAAAATCACCCCTTTTTGTTATATGCATGTCTTTTTAATCGTTCTTTTTATTTTCTTTGATTAGGTAATGGACAAACAATGAACAAGTTTCTTGATGGCCTCTTAGCTTACGATGAACTTGACGCATCATCATGCCTTAGCAAGTATGAATCTCACAAATACCGCAAATCTTCACCTTTCAGTCCTTCGTTATACCTAACTTTAAAGTTACGTAAGTATGAAAATCTTCACAAACTGTGTGGCCCTCATTCTATATACTATAAAGCAACTATAGAAAACCTTCAAACCAAATATAACAACATCAAGTATGATCAAACAATTAACACTGGTGAAATATGCAATTACATTGTCTGGAAATCAGTCGCTGGGTTGGGAAATAGAATACTTAGCATAACCTCAGCATTTCTCTATGCAATACTCACGGACCGTGTCCTCTTAGTTGAATTCGAAACTGGCTCAATGGTTGACCTGTTTTGTGAGCCATTTCCAAATTCATCTTGGTTATTGTCCAAAAACTTTCCAATACCATCACATGCTTATGATAGTAATATATATCAAACCTTTGAAAGTCTTCTAGATGTGAATCGTCGAACCCAAAATAGTAGCTTAACATCACTAGCCCCATTATCTGTGTATGTCAATCTGAGAAGTAATAAAAACACAATCCGTGATGACATAAATAATTTCCAGTGTGACCATAGCCACCAAATTCTCCGCCGAATACCTACGTTGATTATAGAGTCAGATTATTATCTTGTACCCTATTTATTTTTGATACCATCTTTCAATCAAGAGCTAAGCAAGTTATTCCCTGATAAAAATATAGTCTTCCACTTGTTGGGCAATTATCTATTCAACCCTTCAAATCAGGCGTGGGAAATAATCACGAAATTCTATGAGAGTCACTTGTCTCATGCAGAGGAAAGAATTGGTTTCCAGATAAGGTTGTTTGATCCTAAGCACATTTCGCACAAAAATTATATGAGACAAATTTTATCATGCACCTCGTCACATAGTCTGTTGCCTAAGATAGAAACAAAAGTAAGTACTACAAATGCATCCCTTAACAATAAAAACCACATCTCTTCTTCCACTGCTATACTAGTAGTATCTTTATACTCCTATTATGCTAAGAACCTAGAAAGTATGTACTCAATCAACTCTGTTTATGACAATAGAGTTACAGTTCATCAACCAAGTCATGAAGAGTGGCAAAACTCCAAGAACAACCAACATAATATGAAAGCATGGGTTGACATGTATTTGCTTAGTTTGTGCGATGTGATGGTGACAAGTGCTCAGTCTACATTCGGTTATGTCGCCCAGAGTTTAGGAGGTTTGGAACCATGGATTTTAACAAAGCCCATGGAAAAAGAAGGCATCCCGGATCCACCTTGTCAGAGAGCCTTTTCAATGGAGCCTTGTTTTCATCGTTGGGTAGAATTTGTTTGCGAGGCTGGTTCCAAGCTAAGGAATATTGTTTCAACATGTGAGGATGTAAGCTGGGGAGTAAAGTTGAATCCTAATGCTACGAATAATGGAGTCACTTGAATTATTGTATTATTATATGGTATTGAATATTGTAGCTCTAAATTTTCAATAAATATATAAGAGAAAAGAAAAAATAATAGTTTAGAAATTCATGAGCTCTGATGTTAATTTAATATTGTTACCAACCATGCCGGAGGGCCTTGTCGATGGACCCTTTTTTCATAATATTCTCGAATTAATGTACAAGAAAAACAACGAGTTTCAGAATATAACATCAAGATGTGACGATATTAGTTAGGGACTAAAGGCCTAAAGTTATGTATAATATAGCCATGTGAATCAATTGTATTTATTTGCATTGACAGTTCTAGTTCCTTACTTTAAAAAAAAAATTGATAAGCAAAATAAAATAACAAATATAAATAAACATGTGATCTATTTTGTTAATATTTTTCAATATAATGTCATCAATAACATAACTTATTGTCAACTATGTCCAAACTCATAATCACGTGTGTTACACCAAATGAATGTACAAATATTATACTCCCAACATTTATAAAATAAGTGAGCTTTTATTATTTGAGTACATTACTATATTCTTATTTAATTGGACTAAAATCTTTATTCTTATAAGAAAACTTTCAGTTCAAACTAAAATTGACGTGATGAGTATCAAGTTTGAACCTTATTTTATATTGATCCCAAGCATAATCGCAAGTTTTTTTTTTTTTAATTCGCGGGATGTTCTTAACCAACTAAAATTGAATTCCCAATGTGGTGTCATTTTCTTACCTAAGCATTCGGCTTAGTTTCTCATTCTCAACCTATCGTCTGTCTCTTTCTTTCCCGTTGCCAAATCATCACTGAATAACTAGTCTGATCTTCGACGTCTCTTCTTCAATTCCTCTTGACCTACATCCCAAAGCCTAACTCCCATGATTTTTTCTTTCTTCCTTTCTAAAACAACCCGGCCTTATTGAGGGTCAAATACCTAGTGTGTTTAACAAAGGCTAAACACTGTATTGGTTCTCAAAGTTCAACATTCATAAAATAAGACACGGTTCAACATCAGCAGTCTTTACATAAGCAAAATACTACGAGTTCTAAACTCTCCAAAAAAAATTTAAAGTCTTTGAACCAAACGACAAAGTCTTTAAAACACCAGTGCGAACAATGTCCAATAATATTTTGCCACCTCAAAACAACTTATAGGAAATGCTCCCCAAAATTCCCTCCAATGTAGGTAATCAACAACAACGATCTCTATCTGCAACTTACTCCAAACAAAGTGAGTACAGTATCTAGAGGGCGAACGTCACAAAACAATAAGTGTCAGCATACAATAGCTGAGTAAGCAAATAAACTAATACAATGGAGCGAGTTTATATAAAATGATAAACGTACTTGTGAGCGCACCAAACCCGCAGCTCTTTTTTTTTGTGTTTTTGTTTTATTAACTTTAAAGAGTGGAGTACGCTCGAGAACCACCACTTAGGGAAGGAGTACGGCGAGGTTAGGGGCCTCCGGACCGTTCCTATTGACTTTCGGGTTCTCATAATAGTGTAGTGGCAGAGATAGAATTGACCAGACCCAACAAGGCTGCTTCACTGGTTGAGGCGCACCTATAAGGCTGCGTCATAACCAGTGACACAGGCCAACATGGCTGCGTCATAACCAGTGACGCAGGCCATGTGTGGTCAGGGGCAGATTGTGCCCTTTTCAGTGTTCTGTGCAATATTATAGAGTCGCCACCGAGAGTTTGCGGTGTCTCGAAAACCGTTG
>CAAKMY010064251.1:0-15884 GCA_901111285.1 Corrigiola litoralis
ACTAGTTTTCCAATAATGGAAGAGGCGACAAATATGCACAGTAGATCTTTGCCTTGGGTTGATGTTTGGTCCCATGTGTACTTTTTACTCTTCCTACTCAATCTAGTGCTCTAGTTTACTTTAACAGTTCCACAGTTCCACTAGTCACAAACTCACAAACTTAAGTACTGCCATTCTCCCTATACACACGACCAAACCCCCACCCCCTTCTTCCCATTTCACACACATTGTACATCCCTCAATATGTCAACCTAAAAACTACCCATTTCCCAAGTTGGCCTAAACCAGCAAGATTTTGGGTGCAAGTAGTGAGAAGGAAATGGCGGGTCGGAGAGATGGGTTGATGAGAAACGGGAGTATTATCGGCAGCAGCAACAGCAACAGCATGAATCATAGATCTCGGATAATGATAGCGATAGCGGTCGGGGTCTTGATAGGTTGCGTCTTCGCTTTCTTGTACCCTCATGGCTTCTTCCACCCTCATCTTGATCCTTCCTTTTCTACCACTTCCCATTTTAATACCCAGGTCCTTGTCTTTCTTGGTCACTTATAGAGTTATAGCTAGTCTCGGAAGAGTCCGTCTTTATTTTTATTAATTATCATAAATCTAGACGGAGCTATGCTGGCCCAATAAAGGGACATATTTATATATATATCTTTGATTTGACTTGAGATCATTTTGCTTGCAGCCAGCTCGTCTACTTTTATGATCTTTTGTAAGAGCACAGATTATTAGAAAAGACCGTCTAGTTTTATTGTAAAAGTAGACCAACTACTTGTAAGCTAAAATTTCTTAAACTTCATACTAACCCAAATTAAGTTACATATTTATATGTCTTTATTGGGCCAGCATGGTTTGGTCTACTTTTAAGATAAACGTAGACGGTCTCTCTCAAGACTTACTGAAGAAGAATTTTTGTTCACCTATACGCCCCCCATCCTCCTATTTTTGCTTGTTATTTAATTTTATAGTTATTAAACTTGGTATGGTTTTTGGGTATGTCCTAAAATACAAATTGCGGAGTTAAAGATAGACCTCGTCAGTGGTAACGTTTTATTAACAGAGTGGAAAAACCACTTTGAGCTAATCTAATTTTAACTTAAGAATGGACGGTATCACTATCATACAAACTTTGTGCTCTCTGTCTGTAAGTAGTGTTTTTGCTATATTACTTGGGCTCTTTGGTTTTACAGAGGTACATGTGTGTATGTTAAAGAATATCTGAATTTAGATCATAGACATTTTTGTCAAAGTATTTAGTTCAAGTAAGTTTGAGTTGTGCTTTTATGTTACATGAACTCTGTAATTTTACATTTGAGCTGATACTTATTTGTTGGATACTCGACACTCGGACATGGCCATAGACATTTGGACACTTGAACTTAGACCATAAACATTATCGTTTAAGTGCTTTTGGTTGGAGTTTTGCTGCTCTTTTTAATTTGTTTGTTCATTCTTTTTGGTGGATTTTTGACATTAATATTTGGGGAGGTTCTAGAGGAGTATGCTGGATTGGTTGGTTGCTTAATATATGTACTTATTTGTGTGAAACAGACAAGTTCATCAGACTGTGAAACAGATGAGCGGGTTGATATACTGAAGGCAGATATTGTGGGGTTGAAGGAGAAGAATGCAGAGCTGAGAAAGCAAGTTAGGGAGCTAAATGAAAAGCTCACACTGGCTGAGCAAGGGAAAGACAGTGCACAGAAGCAATTTCTCGCTTTGGGTGCCCAACCTAAGGCTGGGCCATTTGGTACCGTCAAGAGTTTGAGGACTAACCCAACTGTGGTTCCTGATGAATCTGTTAACCCTAGATTGGCGAAGATCTTGCAAGAAGTGGCTGTTAGAAAAGAAGTTATTGTTGTGTTGGCAAATGCGAATGTGAGAGAGATGTTAGAGGTTCAGGTATCGACTATCAAGAAAGCAGGCATACCCAACTATTTGGTTGTAGCGTTGGATGAAGAGATTGAAAGCTACTGTAAATCAAATCAGGTGCCTGTCTATAAGCGAGACCCTGATGTGGGGGTTGATGCTATTGGGAGATCAGGGGGTAATCATGCTGTTTCTGGATTGAAGTTCCGTATTCTGAGGGAGTTCTTGCAGCTTGGCTATAGTATTCTCCTTTCGGACGTAGATATAATCTACTTGCAAAACCCATTTGATCATTTATATCGTGACTCAGACGTGGAGTCTATGACAGATGGTCATAATAATATGACTGCATATGGATACAATGATGTCTTTGATGAACCTGCCATGGGTTGGGCTAGATATGCTCACACTATGAGGATTTGGGTCTACAATTCTGGATTTTTTTACTTAAGGCCTACAGTTCCTTCTATTGAGCTTTTGGATCGTGTTGCTGATAGGCTTTCCAAGCAAAACGCATGGGACCAGGCAGTTTTCAACGAGGAACTATTTTTCCCTTCTCATCCTGGGTATGAAGGGCTTCATGCTTCCAGGAGGACTATGGATTTCTATTCTTTCATGAACAGTAAAGTTTTATTTAAGACTGTAAGGAAAGATGAGAACCTGAAGAAGTTTAAGCCAGTTATCATCCATATCAATTATCATCCTGATAAACTTCCGAGAATGAAAGCGGTCGTTGAGTATTACGTTGACGGCAAGCAGAATGCATTGGATTCTTTCCCAGATGGTTCTCAATGACAGAAGCAAATAATTGATGCCTTTCGTCTTCATAGATGTCTTCATAGATGTGATAGTGTTACATCAAGGGCAGGTGCAGAATACTGGGTAAAGTGGAAGTTAATGTAACTTCGGGAAAATGGCATGATCGTCTGCTATGGTTCTAATGGCTGTTTCTGTTTAGGATTATCACCATTACTCGACTGTATTTTAAGCTCTTAACTGATAGATGATGTAGCGACAGGTCTATGATTTTGTATACAACGTATCAGTTTGTTGATCGTGAATTCTGAGAAGATATACTGTCAAATGAATGAATGATTGTTGTCGACTACTTCTGGTATGACTGCATGCTTTGATGTGTCTCATCACAATTTCGCTTGATGAATCCTTGACACAAGAAGATTGAAGATGACATGTTAGCATTTACGCTCTCTTTTTTTGATTAGTTGGCTTCAATTGAAGAAGTGAGGCCTTAAAGCTTCTGTATTATCCAGTGTTCCAATCTATTTGCAATTAGTCGGCTACTAGGATATCTTCTGGAGGACTAGTTGAAATTTTGAAACACAATTGGTGCTCAACGGTTCCAGCTGCTTTGCTTTTTAATTCGGACTAGCTAAGATCTGACCTCAGTTTTGAGTGTATCTGTAGTATCCTTGTCCTCGACAAGGTCACTTAGCGCTTTGAGGATTTATAACAGGACTATCGCCTCATTTTGGTGTTATATCTTTGCAGCCATCTCTAACTTGTGTTCATTGGACTTGACGCACATGATTACTGCGTTGCTCCTGCTTGCAGGCACAATTTAGGGATTGCTTAATCGCTGATTTCTTTAACTGTCGAGAGCTCCAAGTTAAGATTTCTGTGTAGACTACTTGTTGATGTTGGCTGGGTTCTAATTGTCCTGTTTTACGTTATAGGAGGGATGACAAAACTGCAGCTCAAACATTTCTATTGCTTTTGATGTTCCAAAACGAGTTATTGGCGATTATTTTAAAGGGATCTTTAATTTGAGCTGTGTAACCTTCCGAAGAAATTACTTCAATCAAATATATTAGCTATCAATAACAAGAAGATAGGTAGTGCAATATGCATGATGGTATTGATCTTACATTACTTTCTCAGGGGAAAAACAACAATGAAGGTCTCATATAAATATTCATATCAAAAAGCAGTTGTGCGGATATAATGTTACATGTACAATCAATAAGGCAAGATTTACAATTTACACAGCTCAAGTAGTTTCACCACGTTGAGCTTACAACAAAGATGGAGAGAGGAAGATTACATTTCCCACATGAAGGATACTTGGTTTTTAAGGCTTTCTTTACGATGCATTCAGCTAAGTGACAAAGGGAAGAATGATCTCTTTGATACATAGGAGAATCTTGAACCATGAGAGCACAACTCAATCTCTAAACCTAAAATATGTACTGTATCTGTATCTTTTCATTCTACTTGTTACTGTACACAACAGCTGGAGCAGCCAGCCCGAGACCATAGCACTCCTCAAATCAACCCGATAAATCACTGGTCGACAAAGCTGCAAAGGATTTTCTGCGATTACAGAAAAGTGCTAACTAAGATACTGCTGTATCAATTGAAAAAATAGTTAAAAATATGACAAACTAGTCTCTAGAGAAACAAACAGATGTTCCATTTCCAATATGGTACCTTGTGCAGTTTACGGCAAGGCTGCAGAATCGAGCTCTTCAGAAATCATGTCTGCAGAGTCAGACTGATTAGGGAGCTGTAGAAGTGTGCCGAAGTTAGGACTACAGCCACCAGTCATCATTCTCTGATAGACAGCATATGCACGATCAGGTTCCCCTGACATGCCATACCCTCGAATGAGAGCATTATATGTAAATACATTAGGCTCCAAGCCCTTCAGCAAGAGCTCATCGTACAGCTTCCCTGCTTCTTCCATCATACCCTCAACCCCCAGATGCAATATTAAGCAATTGTAGGAATACAAATCAGGGGAAAGTTTTCTTGTTCGCAGCTCATGAAAAAGAGACAGAGCATCACTAACCCTCCCAAATCTCCCAAGGCCATTGATCATAAGGTTGTAACAAAATAAATCAGGATCAAGGCCCTGCAATTTTAGTTCCTCAAAGTACTTCCAAGCATCATCCACCCTTCCTACCATCAACAAGCAGTCAATTAGAATAGAATATGATTTTAGGTCAGGTCGTATTCCTTCCACAACCATCTTCTTAAATAAAGTGCAAGCCATTTCTAGATCACCAGATTTACCATAACCATTAATAAGAATATTATAAACAGCACAATTAGGTTCACATCCATAATCGATCATCTCCCCAAAAAATCGCTCTGCTTCCTCCAGTCGGCCCGCCTTTGAGAGACCATCTATCAGAGGTCCATATGTACAAGGAGTGGGTGAAAAATCTCCACTGACAAGACTGTAGAACATATCAATGGCCTTGTCAAGATAATTAGATTTCACAAGGCCAGAGATGATAATATTGTGAGTAATTGTGTTAGGTGTACAACCTCGAATCTGCATCTCTTCGTAAAGATCCAAAAGTCCATCACTCTCCCCAGATTTCCCAAGAGCATCAAGCAACAAATTGTATGTAGACACATCAGGGGCAAAACCAGAGCTTTTTATTTCCTGAAAAAGATTCCAGGCTATTTCTTGGAGACCTATGTTTAAAAGCCCTCCAATCAAACTATTGTACACTTCCAATGTTACTTGAATCCCATAGCTCCTAATCCTAACATACAGGTTATGTGCTTCAAGGGACCTTCTATGTTTGGACAATACCTTGAAAAGGGGTACCAAAACCGAGTCATCTCGGCAGACCTCAGTGATAACCAAGCTTTCAGCAAATGCCATTGATTCATGAATGCTTGCCTGAACAAGAACTCCACTCATTAGATCCTCCCAAAATGACCGGAGCAGAGGATGTTGTGTCTGCAACACAAACATCCTGACAATGCTCAAAGCATCCTCAGCCCTTGAGCTCTTCACTATACAAGGGATAAGGGTACATATGGTTACACAATCAGGAAAGAGAAATTTCCTCATCTGGTGGAAAAACATAAGAGCATCATTCAGTCTGTTGTCCGCTGTTAGACCGTGGATGAGAGTGTTGTATGTAATAACATCTGGGAAGCAATTCATATATCCCATTTTATAAAACATCTTGATGGCCAAATCAACCTCATCATTTTTACAAAGGCAGTCTAAAAGCGTGTTGAAAGTAACTGTGTTGGGATGACAGCCATTTCTCATCATGGTTGAGAATAAATCAATAGCGTCTTGGACTCTACCTTCTTTCCTCAAGCCAGATAACAGCGTGTTGAAGGTTACAACTGTTGGAGAAAGCTTCAGATCCTTCATTCTTTGATACATTACCCACGCTTCATCTATTCGATCACCCTTATAAAGCATGTCAATAAGGGAGTTGATGACAAGCACATCAGGATGGCATCCATTTTTTGTCATGTCATCAAGCAACTCTACAGCATCATCCACTCTGCCTGCCTTGCTATAGCACTTCATCATCATGTTGTATGTAATAGAATCTGGAGCTATTCCACTCTTCCTGAGTCCATCAAAAACATTTTTTGCCTCCTTAAGCCTTCCAGCCTCAGCAAGACTGTACAAGGAAGCATTACAAGCGACAACATTAGGGACAATCCCCCTTGCTTTCATACGCTCAAATGTCTCCAGAGCTTTGTTTGATTTTCCTGATTTTCCGTAGTAGTCTATTAACAAAATGTAGGTATAGACAGTGGGTTCAACACCAAGAGAGACCAAGCGATCAAAGAGACTGAGTGCTACCTCCAGCCTATTTGCTCTCAAAAGGCCGCCGATCACTGTGTTGTATGTATGAAGGTTTGGTTTAATCCCTTGTTCCCTCATGATGTCTAATTGTGCAACTGCTTCATCAATTTTTCCCGCTTTAAATAAGGTATTTATGAGAATGGTATATGTAACAACATCAGCATCATAGCCATCAGTTTCCATTTGACTCCAAAGTTCTTGTACAGTAACCAAGTCTCCAGAATCACTAAATTTGTCCAACAAAGTGATGTAAGTTACTCGATCAGGTTTATGAGTACTGTCTTTCATCCTCATAAACAACTTCTTAGCATCATTCAGTTTTCCCGCAACACAAAGAGAATCAATGAGAACCGTGTAAGTAACAACGTCAGGCCCACACCCTTCAGAATCCATTCTTTTGAAAATTCGATATGCCTCATCGATTTTTCCAGCTCTGCCTAGAACTCTAATGCATATAGTAAATGTGTAAACATTGGGCCTCAATCCCAAACTTTCCATCTCTTTCAATAATTCCATTACAGTTTCAGTATCCCTTCTTTTCCCAAGTGCAACCATAAGTGCGGAATACGTCTTCAGACTAGGCTTATTTCCTTCTTTGATCATTCTTTTGTATACCTCCAAAGCCTCTTTACAAAATCCAGACTGAAGAAGCAAATGTATAAAGCCATTGTATGAATAAGCATTTAGAACAAACCCAGCTGAACTCATCCTTTCAAGAGCAAATGGAGCTTGCCGCATTCCTCCTCTAACATCGAGCACCTTAAATATTGTCAAGTAAGTGATGGAATTCCGGTTAATTATTTGCTTCTGCATCAAGTCAAATACAAAAACCATATCAGCCACCCTCCGATGCGCCCTTAACATTTCAAGCATGTAGTTACAAGTATCAGTTGTATGAACAATGTTGGCTGTCTCTGCAATAGATTTGAAGTAACTGAAAGCCACGTTTGGGTCTGAAATTGACCGCAGAGCCTCCATTACACTTTCAGAAGACTTGCTGTTCTGAGGCTGCTCATTACCCATCAAGGCCGCATTTGAATTTTTCAGAACAGCCCCACAGCAAGCTACTAGCTTCTTCCTTTGCTTTCTCCATTTCATCACTGGTCCAACAGTTACAGTCCTACTGTCTTCAGTATTTCTTCCTCTTATTGTGACACCAAGCTTTGGAGAACAGCATAGGTTCACGGATATTGTAGCTTCAGAATAAATACCAAGAGAACCTCTGCAAGGGAAACAAATAAGTTCTGTATCGCAATGACATTTCACAAGTTAAATCAAAACATCCAATGCAAGGAACATTCAAACATAACTAGTAACTTGGACTTACACGGTCAGCCTTTTCTGCAATTTCACAGCTTTCACTTGGACGATTTGATCCATCTTCAATGATTTGTTGAGATTTAGAGTGCATCCTGATACTCCAACCTACATCAACTCCAACAAGATGAAGTTTAGCTACTTCAAAAACAATACAGAAAGCAAATAATAGTATCCCACACACCATGACTTGTTATATGAAACTTCACACCATACCATTTCAGAGCCTCAAGGCTCTCGCATGCAGCTTAGAATGGGGGAGGAGGTAGATGTATGAACCTATATAGAGCGTTGATGAAAGGCATAAGTTGTTGACTACTTCACGACAAAAGGAACTTTAAGTAACAACAGATTACTTAAATACTTAATTAAATCCATTGCAAACAGCTCTCGCACAAATACCTACATATACATAAACAGAACTGTTCTAAAAACAGCTATTCCCATACCACATCCACATATTTTACCATCCCAAACAGGATTAAAGCAGATATCGTTAAAGCTGCACATGTGGCTCTTGGCTTTCCTTGGGTATCTAATAACCTATACAATACAATCGAGCAGGATCAAAGAACGATCAAAATTCATTGCCCAACAAAACGGTTTGACAGTTCCCAGGCTTGCCTGAACACAGGAGGAGGAGGGGTCAAGAAATAGTGCTGCGAACATACTAAGCAATGCAAACCTCCA
This sequence comes from Corrigiola litoralis, assembly GCA_901111285.1. Lineage (NCBI taxonomy): Eukaryota > Viridiplantae > Streptophyta > Magnoliopsida > Caryophyllales > Caryophyllaceae > Corrigiola > Corrigiola litoralis. Next base: position 8,472 of record CAAKMY010064251.1, read on the forward strand.
AACAAAAGGATCACCCTCCATCCAAGGGAGGTAGAATAAAAATTAGGAGATTGATTGAATAAAGTAGCATCGACATATGACATATAAGCTCGGAATGTTACTAGGTACCATGAACTGAAATTTACTTTGGTAAGGTCATACATCCCCATGAAGCATCCTATATCCTATATAAACGCAAAATTGATTTCAATTATCAAATGATAGCCACAAACCCAAAAAAAAAAAACAAAGTGAAACCTACATAATTATACCATTGCGTACAAGAAATATACATCCGGTTCTCCCCCCCCCCCCCCTCTTCACCAATATTTCCGTCCTGAAGTTTCCTCAATCCTCATACAGCTGCATGAAGGTTCTTCACCTCCTGACCTTACACCAATGCTGGCCTAAACAAACTTCTCCATAGATGTTCAGGGAAAGCACACTGGAGTAACGAATACAAACTGCTAGGTCAACAAAACAACATACAGATCCAGAGAGATTACAAAGTACAAACTCCTCTTAAGCTGATCAAAAGTATTGATATTCCAAAAAAACATGTTTCAAACATGGCTTGCACTTTAGAAGAGACTTTGGATTCCAGATGAAAATAGCTAAGGAAAACTAATGTGAGTTGAGAATAAGTATTGAGAAAACAATACATTTGTACAAATGAATTCCAGCATAATCACCACAAAATCAACAATTGTGGAAGTCAAATCAGCACGCCAGACAAAATACACTTCTGATCTGGCTACGAAAGAGTAAAGTTTCGCAGCAGGGATAAATGTGTGTCCACAGGCCTGTCACTTTCTCCTTTTACCCCCAGTGCAAAGATATCAAATTTCTATGAAATGTTCACACAAAAAAAAGTAAAAAAAAAAAAAAAAAGAAAGTAGAGCACTTTATGATCAAAGAGCATACTATTGAACTCAAATTTACAAGTTCCGAAAAGAAGTCGTTTACATGAAGACAGAAGAAAGAAAGAGTGCTGCAAAGTGCAAACCGAAAAATAGGCTCACAATCTATAGCTAAGCACAGAATGATATTGATTAAACAATTACTATGGTGTCATCTACAAATTACTTTATGATTGTTCACTAACATAGATACACATACACCAGGTGACACTTTAATATGAGTTAATTAAGCTTTAAGTACCAAAATTAGTAATCTACAGAAGTAAAAGGGACATTTCATTCTATAAGGCTATAAGTTATATGCCTTCCTTACTAACTTGGGGCTTCCTTGATGTCACAATTCATAAATGTATTCTCACACATCTTAGTTAAATTTTTAACTACTCCCCAAAAGGTAATGATTACTGCTGGGGCTAAACCAGATATAAAGACAAATGCTTAACGCTAATTGATAACTAATGGTGTCAACAAGAAAATGGTGGCACACATGCATCAGTGAAGGTAATTCGTCTTCAATCTATGTGTGCAGAAATGCAAGATTATTGGCATCAAAAGCCATGTTAATGTAAAAACCTCCGAACCTACTGGCAAATGGTGCAGTAATAAAACAGGAAGAACGATGGCAACGTATAAACTGTACACCTCAAAAGAAAGTTCATGGATAACAAATTTGATCTATATATTTGGTGAAGGTAGACACAAACCATAGAAACATACTGATCTCAAGCTCTTCCTCCATCTGTCACTCGTCCATGTAAAAGGGAGAGAGCCAACACAATTGCCACAAAGGCTTGACTTACCTATAAAAAAACACAAGGAAGTAGGTGTTACATATACAAAAGAGAAATAACATCGACACAATAAATATTCATATTTTCCTCACTAAGAAGCCTAGAATCACTAAAAAGCAATTTTACTACTTGAGAAAAAGGAACCAAAACATATAGCATCACATAGATAGCAACACCAACAAAGCTTTAGTCCCAAAATAATCTTGGTCGGCTAACAGGAATCATCTCGACTCTTGAGGAATCGTCAATGTGAGATGATGTATTATTTAAGTAAAATATAGATGGGAAGAGTCTAGTAGACTTTTCACTAAGAACCTAGGACTCATAAAATTCTCAGTCTACTCTGAGTGTTCACTAACAAAATACCTTCACGACTTCAGAAACAATGACCCAATGCTATTCACGTCCCCCGCTCCCCCGTAACTTTCCACAACAAAAAACCATATACCAAACTGCACCTACAGCCTTATGATTGTACTCTGTCCCTATATCCTAAATCACTAAAGTTCTTCCCACATCGTACCAATCAAGTATGCGAAACCCGGCACTGTACAAACAAGAGTCTGTGACTTTCCACTAAAGACACATTCCTCAAAATCAATAGTCAACACAAATCCTTGAAACTAATCAGTCAGTCCACCATCTGCATTACTCCAAATTCAGCTGGAAAAACAATAAACCCATGCTACTTGTGGCTTCTAAGAAGGTCCAAGCAATCATACTTCATAACCAAAGTCATAAAAAATTCCTCCTTTGTTCATAGCCTCATGCAATCATTCTATGGGCCAAAACAATACTCAAGCATACAAAATTATATATGCTTTACTGGTTGGAAGTATCGTCTCCTAACCGAGAGGTCGAGAGTTCAATTCTTATCTGCCACTTAGCGCGCTCCTTTCAACCAAACAAACAAAAAAAACATACATAGTTCTCATTTTTAACAATAGGTTGGGGGTTCGATAATTATCAGCGACTTTGTACGCGCATTGCAGACCAAAAAATGAAAAACACGAGACCCGGATAATAGAATAAGAACCCGGTAACAAAATAAAGGACCAAAGAGCAAAAAAAAAAAGATAACTACATCAGCAGCATATGAAAAACAGTGGCATATGATGAAGTATAATGATAAGTAAAGAAAGAGCTTACAGCAGGTAGAAGAAGGAGGGTGGTGTCTGAAGGAGTCAGTGAGGGAGGACCATGTGGGTGTTATTTGTGGAGTTGCAAGCATGGCTTTTTCAGTTGTGAAGTAAACCTTTGTAGTTGAGTTAGGAGATAGGGAGGGAAATGAAACAACAGTAGATAAAGTGATAAACCTCTCTAATATTAGAGTTTTAGGATGTCCCTTATTCACCCAATTAAGATATTTTCTTCCTGTCCCAAGGCTCTCTAGTCCAAAACTTATAGTGTATGGGGTAGATGCATTTTCATGCCCTTTTGTCAAAATAATTTGCACTTAGTAAGTGAAGAGAATATAAACATATATTTGTATTGATTTGCACATTTGAGTTAAGAAAAATGCATTGGAGTAAAGTATTTGCACATAGCTGATTTGCACATATAAGTTAAGGAAAACGTACATGCACTTTTAATAATTCGCACATATTCATGCGGGGGCACAAACAGAACCACGCCTCCCGGGGTATATAATTAATTGTGTCTCTAGTCATCTTGTTCGGTATGCTATTGCCTATTGGGGTTGAGATTGGGAATTTGGATAGGAATTTAGTTTGGAGTAGATGGTTGGGAGTTCACCATATAAGTTTCATTATCTTCGTTACTATTTTTTTTTTTATTATTATCTTCTTTACTATAACATGGGGATTGGTTGAGAAGTTTTTGATGATAAAAAAGGGAAATTACTCATAGTCTTTTAAATGAAATTGAATGTGTGATATTTATAAATAGTTTTTAATTAAAGTGCAATTTAGTAAATTTTAGTGGAGAATGAATTCTCAACTTCAATTTCTAGCATCCCTTGGTAATATATCATTGGGGGTTGAGGCTCTCAACTCTCATTCCCGATCCCTTTCTAACTCCCACTCCCTATAAAACAAACAAGAGAATTTATATAATTGAGAATTGAACTCCCATTTCCAACCCCAACTCACTCTACACAAACGAGTTCGTTTGGTATGGGATTATGATTTAAATGACCTCGTTTGTGTTTGACTGTTTGAGGGAAGTTGTGGTTGAGATTGGTAGTTGAACTCTCAATTGATAAAGGACATTTTTATGTTTTTTAGTGGGATTGGGAATTGAGAAGGATTGAGAATTGGAGTTGAAACGGATTGAGAATGAGAGAGTTGAAAGGGATTGAGAATGAGAGTTTGGAGGCTTAATTCTCATTGATCTATCACGAGGAAAGCCTTGATAATTGGACTTGGTAATTCATAAACAAACACAAAGTTACTAAAATACCCCTATTTTAATATCATATACTCACTTTAACTATTAGTCTCATTAAAAAAGGACATAAATGTAAACTTGACTATTTTATTCTTTATCTCAATCCCACATATCAAACATGGGAGTGAGTGTTATTTGATGAATTCCTACCTAAATTCTCACCTCAAATTCTTACTTAAACTCCCAACTCAATCCCTTGATATACCATACGAGCTGTAAATAGATTTACGTACATGAGTGTTTAGGTGGTGTCTTAGTAAATTTATGTTTGAGGAGTTCTCAAATCCATTTATCGACAAACCGTCTATAGCCGCATGCTGACCACCCAACTTCAGTCACCCCTTACCCTAACCGTCATTAATAGTCACGTAACTCCTATTATGAAAGCTGTCTATTTTAAAAATGATTTCCCGTTTCGATATGTCGAAAATTGTCCTTCTCTTGAAAGATGTCCATTTTATATTTTTTTTTTAAAAATTGCCTTAAAAATAGGGCAAAGTAAAAAGTTTTTTTTTTTGGCTGTATTTAGATGATGTTCTACTCCATTTGACACATTTGTTTCCTTTGAGGGTGATTCTTCAAATGGCCACAAAAATTTTATAGCACCACACACACACAAAAAAAAATCATGTCTATTGATTCTTTAAGATCCAACATGAGCAATTGATTAGTTTCACGTAATCTTTACCAAAATAACGGATGCTTGTGATCGAAAATTAAAAATATCAAAGACAACAATCTTTACATTTCCAGAAGCTACAATTTTGTAATGATAGAACTTGACTTTTACCAAACACCAACCTCGACACCAACTTGGTCTCCTACTCTCCATAAATCACTCACTTTAATCATGGAAGAATTAGTACTCAATAGTCTAGTCCAGCCAAGAAGACAAAAAAAAAAAAAATCATACTCCCTCTATTGTAGATTAAACTTCGTGCTAAATTTTTTACGTTTGTTTATGCATATATTTTGTACGCTATTTTTTTAATTATATATTAATAAATTATTTAGTTTTTTTTAATATATTTATAAAGACAAATCAAACAAGATTTAATATGATAATATTTTATTACATATATTAGAAAAAAAGTCTTAAATCAATTTTTTTATCAGTAATGTCTAAAAGCCAAGTAGCAAGATCTTTTATTTGTTTTTCTTTACCATTCACAACTAGTTTTGAAAGAGACCGTCTACTTCTATAATAAAGATAGACAAAACCAGCCATATTGGCCTAATAAAGGTATATACTACAACTCAATTTAGACTTGTAAAGAGGTTCCGAAAATTTGACTTTTATAATAAAAATAGACGGTCATCCCCATATATTTGTGTACCATTCATCCCACATTCCCGCCGCTTAATACCGCCAAAAACATACTGCAGAGTGCGGGAAGAACTGAAACACTGAAAATGAAACCAATCACTCTACTCCGCACAACACCTCCATCCCTCTTACAAACATACTCTTCCTTCCTTAAACCCAACAAAAAACTATTCACTCTTCACTCATTTTCCACGTCACTAACCTCAACCTCTTCCTACCCGGCTCGAATTCGGACTAAACCCGATAGCGAAACCCGAAAACACGAACCCAAACCCCCACTCTTCCTGACCCCACCCACACACTCCACCACACAACCCCACCTCCACTCCTTCATCTCATGGGCCCAATCCCTCACCTCCTCCGTCGGGTCCACTTTTGTCGAAACCGACAACGGCCCGCATTCCACCCTCCTTCTAAAAGAGCTTAAATGGTTCTTGGAGGACATTGTCGAGGACCCTTTACTGAGTTCTCAACTGGGTCAATCACGGAATGTCGAGAAAGGCGGTGAAGGAGGGGTTGTGAGGTTGAGGGTGAGTTTGGAGGAAATGTACGAGCTTTGGGAGGAGAGGATTGTGGAGAGGAGGCCCTTTCAGTATGTTGTTGGGTGTGAGCATTGGAGGGACTTGGTGCTTTGTGTGGAGGAAGGGGTGTTGATTCCGCGGCCGGAGACTGCAAAAATTGTGGACTTGGTTGAGGGTGTTGTGGCGAAGAGTGGTGGTGGTGGTGGAGGTGTTTGGGCTGATTTGGGGACGGGGTCTGGTGCGCTTGCGATCGGGATTGCGAGGGTGTTGGGTGGGAATGGGAGGGTTGTTGCTACTGATGTGAGTGATGTTGCTGTTTCTGTTGCGAGGTATAATGTGGAGAGGTATGGTTTACAGGTTAGTCATGGTTGATGATCATGGTGCACTTTTTGTTGTTATGTTTACACCTTAATTTTATGGTTTATCAGCTTACTAATGATTCATGATCATGGTGAAAATTATTAGGTGCTCCCACCCTATATTTCTTGTAACGACAATAGGTACAAGAATTTTAGGTGGGAGCATGGTAGCTTAAATTATCTGTTTTGGAAACATAGATTGACATATACGCCTAGGAAACTTGGCCTCGTGTTAACATGTGGTGTTGGTGCATATTTAACTAACCAGAAATCTTGAGAGAGACCGTCTACTTTAATTAAGTGGACGGAGCTATGTTGACCCAGTAAAGAGATAAATAAGTCTTATAAGACTTCCGCTTACAAAAAGCTTGTATTAATTAGCTTAGAGGGAGACCGTCTACTAAAATTTGTAAAGTAGATGGTCTTTTATAAGAATTTGTGTTTTACTAATATTTTTGGCAAATTGTGGTGGGTTTACTAGAATTTGAATTATTTGATTACATAATGAGCAAACTTGTTATTATTTTTTTAACTTCCTTTTCAATTATTTTTTGGGATTTTCTCTATAGTGCCCCTGTAGTTTAGTGAAAAATCTAAAATACCCATCTATTTTTCGTAAAATTCGGAATGCCCCTCAGGTGGATGTTTCCAATCTAAAATACCCTTACTACTGACGGATGTTACAATTTACTCTTTTTGACGTTATTTGGTTGCTTGGTTTGTCATTACCCTTTCATTACCTATCATTAAGTAGGTTAATTTCCTTCCCTCTCCCCTCTTACTCCTCCCCTACCCACACCCCTTCCTCCTCCCCTCTCAAGTTTACCTCTAGCATCCCATCATTACTAAGCTCGTGACAAGACCGCCGTCGAAGTGTACCAGGTTCGTGCCTTTTTCTTTTCTTTCTCTAAACCTTTCTGGTCATATAGCGTCGGGGTAATGGGATGGGTTTGTGTGGGGCGGTTTGAGGAGATCGGTGATGGTGGGCAGGCGTAGTGGTCGTTGAGGTGGGGGCTCGTTGGTGGTGAGATGTGGTGGATTCAGGGGGTTTGTGGGTTGTTAAGCATGGTTTGGGGCTATTTTAGTCTTGGTGGGATGGGGGAGGGG
>CAAKMY010064272.1:0-11220 GCA_901111285.1 Corrigiola litoralis
ATTTTCTAACACGATTTAAATATAACAATAGTTCTTAGGTTTCTTCGTCCATTTCGAATTGTCGTGGTAAGCTCGTTGTCTCATCACCGGGTACAATTAACCGACCGCGACGGATTACGGTATCTACACATATTAGCTTTAAGACCAGTAGTGTGACAGAAATTTTCAATTAAATTGATCAAAGCTTCAACAGATTGAATATTGCCCCATCATCTCTTTATACTCCATTACCTAGAAAGGTATACTAAATAAGGGGGTGGGGGTGAGTTAAGGAAATTATCCATGGTACCCTTAAGATTTCATGTTTTTTCTTTGGTACTCCTCACATCAGAAAACATCGATCTATGGTACCCCCGAGGTCATTTTGACAAAAAAAAAAAGGATGAAAACTTTATGTCACATGAATTAAATTTGATTAGAGCTAATTAAATTATTATTTTGTTAATTAATTTGTTAATCTCTCAACTCATTTATTCTACTCTTAAACTAGTTAAATTATTTTTTTGTTAATCGGTCTTTTCTTAAAGTTATTAATAATTTTCTTGAATCATTTTATTTTTAATAACATTAATTTCATAATTTAAATAATGATATTTTTTTATAAATTAAGTCATTAAATGTAATAAAACCATTATCTCTGTTAAGTAAAGTTTGAATTAGTGTGTAAAACATATTTTTTAGCATTTTTTTAAATAGCTTAATTATATTTTATGTTAATGAGGTAAAATTCTTAATTTTCTATCTTAATTTTTGTTAAAAGCAAACCTCAAGGGTACCATATATAGTCCGAGGGGTACTACTGAAAAAAAGCTAAATTATAAGGGTACCCTAGATAATTTCTAGTTGAATTAAGTATGCCTAAATATCTACCAATTTTTGCGAGATGAAAACTTAAAGAAACAAACAAAAATCTGATAAACCATTGATGAACCAATGATGCATGTACCAGCAATATACCATGTAATAATTTTTGGTGCTAGTGTCGGTGCATGTACATACCATGCACATAATCAAGCAACTTGTCACTGGTGTTAGTAATGGTGTATCCCAGGGAAAAAAAAAACAAGAAGTAAATAAGAAAATAAGAACACCAAGAATGAATGAGGTTCGACCTTAACTCAAGGTCTACGTCCTCCTTACCACACTCCCAATCAAATCCACTATGATAAAGCATGTATAACTTATGTCAAAACTCAACTCTTAAGAACTAGACACAACTTAATCAACTCTGATCAAGCTACACTTACTTTGACTAACTTTAGCCAAACCCCAACACTTAGCTCTAGATGTTGCAAATACAATCACAAAGATTGTCCCTTAGTGTAACAACCATATTACACCTTACAAACTCAGAAAGAATGCAAACAAAAGCTATCTCATTAGTGCTTGTTGTTAAGCATAGAGATACATTAAAACCTTAATGACCAAAAGACCAATACCTTTCATGATTAAAATGAATGAGAGAATAGAGAGCTCAAAGTATTAATATAGAAGTATTGCTTTCAGAAATTCATTCCTCAAAAACATAGCTTTTGCAAAGCACTCTCTGTAAGTTTTCATACAAGAATAATAAGAGTAAAGTACATATGTATAGAAATTTACGTTTAGGAAAAATCTAAAGATAAGAACTCAAACTTATTGGATAATCAGTTGAAAGACTCACTCAATAAAAGATAAAACAAAGATAGAGTTTGAGTGAAATACAACTTCTTTTGTTGAACAAAAAACGTGTTATTTTAAAATTTTAGATATTATCCAACTCCTCACTGAAAAACAACTTAGCAAGACAGTTAGACTTAGTCAAGACAAATTTGGAAAACCGTTTAATAAAACCAAGATATTTTTTTACTTCAATGTTTTCCAATACTAAGATTGTCTAATGCATTTACTTGTGGTACACCAATTCGACATCAACTATCTTGTTTATCATAGTTCATGCTCCCATGTCCTACCATTCAAATCAAGTAATGTTTGTCTTTAGGAATACAACTATCTAGATATTAATCAAAACATTTATTCTAATACAAATCTCTGTTCTGCTGACCTTGATCAAATCATCTGTGTTGAAAGCTAGCTTATTTACTGATAGAACTAAAGCTGGTTTTGGTACTAGTACATTGATGGTCCTTCTGCTGGTGCTTCTAGAATACTTGAATAAATAATCATGTGCATTTTTGTGAATCATAGCCATTTGATCTTTATATTGGTGCATACATTTACTCACTTCATTATACTCACAACAAAACATTAAACATATATGCAGTTTAGAATCATCAAAACATAAACATACTAACACCTCCCTCCAAACATCACCCTTCATCCTCATCCCACACCAAGCCCCATCTGATCTCTCATTCCCATCCCACAACCCCACTTCCCTCTCTCTCTCTCATCCGACTAGTCCACCCCTCACCCCCTACAACATGCCTCACCCCACCCCTACCTTAAGCCTTATCCCACCCTCATCTCCTTACAATATGCCACCCCTTATCACCTCCAGTCAACTTTTTACACCCACTTGTCTTTCTTTACCTCATCCTCAACCCCTAATACTTCGATCAAAGAAAATCCCCAACCCCTGTCCGCACTAGACACATCAAACTCCATCCCTCCCTCCAAAGCCGAGCCCGGGCTCGAACTCGACACCATAAAGGTGCCCAATTATAGCAATTAATTAAGACTTCACATGGGACGCCATCAACCAAGTGGTGTACAAGCACATGCCATCATCAAAAATTACCGAACCTACCCCGGTAAACATATTGCTTTCACCAGGCGGACCATCATCGGAGATGTGGGCCCCATCCGCTAGGTTTGGACTGAGACGAAGATGACAAGGATGAGGTGGAGCGGAAAGAGGAAAAGTTAAGGGAGTTGTTTTAGGCTATGAGTTTGGGGTGGAGGTGAGGGGACAAGGACAATGTGATGGATACTGGTTGTTATAGAAAAGATGCTAGGGGACGGGTGATTTGAGTGCATCAAGAAGGTATGCTATTAGTTTGGGGTTGAGGTGAAGGATCATAGAGGTGGTGGAGTAGTGGTGGTTGATGAAAAGAAAAAAATAAAAAGGAGAAAATTGTCCATTGAACAAGCGGTCACGTTATTATTTAACGGATTTTTAACGATCAGGTACCCTAGGTGGAATTACTCATAATTGCCAGTTACCTTTAATGGAATTATGCAAAAGAACGAATACCTAAAGTGAAATTTCGCTATGTGTCGATTACCAAAACGAAAATTTTCCTTAATGTTAAGTACGGGCCACGTCATTATCTTAACGGCCAAAACCGACGGAAATCAATTTTGCATCCCATAAATGTCAATACTTCATAGGTAAGACACCCAAATTGTTATTAGTCGAAATTCGGGTACCTATGTCATTTTGCGATAGTTAGGTTATCCAAAAAAACTAATTTTCCCTTATTTATTGCTTTTAGGATAATTTTCACATAAAACCATCTTTCTATCTACTTGCCCTATAAGTTTCCCTCTTTAGTTTCTTGAGAGACACCACCTTGCTACTCCTATCTTTCAATGATACGTTTATGTTGATTTAGACACCGTTAAATATTTTTGCCTAAGAATCCTAGCTTCCTGGACACGATATTGCTACTAGTATATATTATGCCTCGGAGTTTCCAGAAGAATTTTGTGCAACTTAGCTGAAAAATGCATTTTATATCATCCAAAAGTATTAGGTGGGCATAGACTTCATGTTTCCCACATGGTAGGAAATCAGGAATGAAGAAACCACAACTTCTTTCCCAAGTGGATAAGGGCTAAGATAATCAACCATAACTGCAAGGTTCTACAGTATCAAAGTCAGCAGTCCCCAATCCCATGCTTCTTTACTTTACACACTCAGCTCCATTTGACCCGTGCCCTCCCAATGGAGCGTCTACCAATCCCAAAATGGGACTTCTGCAGAACTGACAATTATATCCATTAAAAGTTTTGCGCAACTCGAAAAACTGGAGTCTAGCAATACCCAAACTTACCAGACTTGAAAGCTGCCCTTTACCAACAAAACATAAATGTGTCCAGTATAATGATACAACTCCTACTGAAGGTAACAATGAGTGCACCACACTGCGGAACTCAGGTTCATCACAGTGAGAGGAGCACATATATGGGACTGGACATGATCAACAGGCATACATGCAATCTGAAGAATCCTTTATTTTTGTTAACAGAGTTACTTGACCAGACGAACAACACATTCTGCAGTAAACGCAGCCATATACTTCACTCTTTCCCAACAAAAAGATAAGATGCATGAGAATAAACTGTTCACACAGTTGGGCAAAAACGAAACCCTGATCAAAGTTTATGTAGACTTCAGACTTCTGGTCACCAATCACCCCACAGAGTATGGGAAAAAAAAAACTAAAAGGGATAGCGTCAAATATATCATAGCTGGAAAATGAAGGCTAAGAGGACCATTTATCATTAAAGATTAGCCAACTGAAGAGGGCGTACCATGACAGAAGGAATAAGCAATGATCTTGAAATTTGAAAGCATCCATAGAATTCACCAGACGTGATGCGAGGAATTCCCCTCCATTTAGGTTCACCAAGAGCTTCATTAAAGCAACTTCTCTTTGGTTCTACACTTCTACCCTGTCCCACAACATAAACACGAAGGGACTTAAGCCAAAGGCATATTCAATTACCTAATCGAAGACCAATCGATCTGGGCCAGCGGGAAAAAGCTATATCATAAGGAAGGAAATGTGGACCAGTATCACCATTCCTTCTGCACACAAAACAGATATCAAGACTACGAGTACTACCAAGAGCATTACCAGTGTACAAGACCATGCAGCAAAATTTCACAAATCAAGCAAAAAAATTCTTGTTGTTGTTAGCGAGTCCTTGCATCTCAGAAAACTCTGCCTTCAATCTGTAGAATCCATCTCATGATTGCTTCTAGGAGCAAGAGTAACCTTGGCTTGCACTTCCAGTGGAAAGTTGACCCAGCTAAAGATTGGTTTCATCCATGTAATTCTTAGACATATTCAAGAATCTCACTGTGGCTCATCACCCCTGGTTAGTGATATTCCAAATGCCAATGAGATTCTGCTTTTTCATCTCCATGGAAATTGGTAGCATTCTGTTGCTGATATTAACCACCTTAGTATACCACGAGATAATAAGATGAACTCAGGTGAGATGTTGAGGTCAGAGGATATGGGCATCAGGACCCTACAGGAGCAAACCATTCCTAAACCCCTTGGATGATTAGAGCCACCAAGTGTCATCTTTTAGCAACAAGCCTGTGATATAGTAAAATCTCTGTTTTATCCAAAATTTCTTCAGAATCAGACACGAAGGCAAAGCTATCAGCTGGTAATAAATAATATAAGTGATTTGCATGTTGCAACTGAGACTCCCAGAAGCCTCAGCCTTCCAAAATCTGTGATCCTCATACTCCACCAATTGCACATTCCCTAAAATTCCAATCAACACAGTCAATTTCTCAACCTACCCTTCATAAAGAGACCTTATCGAATATAGATCTAAGAGTTTTCCTCATTGAATTAAGAGGCAGAGATCATGTCATTAGAAAGGTCAGGAAGTCCATAAATGCAGGGCACAAAGCAGAAAAGCTGACATCAGTTCTCCACAAATCTTACTGAAACCTGATCTTTGCTCATTCCCCACCTTGTTATACATCAATGAGAGAAAAAGCTGCAAAATCTGTGAAATAAATTTTCAAGAGAATACACGTGTGCTAGAAGTCCGACAAAATCCAATACCCAACCATTGCATTGCATATGGTATCCGTTAAGCATACTCCAATGCCATAAGGAACTAGACTCGAGAGGAAATAGCCACAATTATTTCCCCAACAAAGTCATATTTTGTTCACCATACAGCCAAAATCCTAGCCTCCTTCAATATTCAGCCTACAAACCACATCCCACCTGATAAGGTTGAAATCAAAAAGATCAAAAAACTGAAGCAAGAAAATCGAGGAAATGACTATAAGCTTTAAAGTTTAACGCAATCAGATGTCCCCTACGATGCTAGGGTTCAGACACGGGAAACCAAACTGGACAAGGATCAGAGGGTCAAACCCGGGATGAATTTTAGATCAAGGAACCATATCAATACCCACCCTGACTTAACATGGGTGAATTGTGGTAAAAATAGAGATTCCAAGCATCATAGGCAAGAGAAAACCATAGTAAACAATCTATTGAGGCTCCATTTGGTTCAACAAAAAATCATCATTTTCAGTGGAAACTATATTGACAGGAGAAATGTGTTCAAAGTGGTAGAGATTCTTGAGAGGGAGGTGTGTTCAATGTGGTAGAGTTTTGGAGATTAAAGAGAGGAGGTGAGATAGCATTCAGTGAGAGGGAGAATTGGGTAAAAAGGGGGGGAGATATGACATTCCATGTGTGAAGAAGGTAAAATGAATAATGTGAGGGGAAATTTGGGAAATCTTAAAGGAAAGACCAAGTTCTTTCGCAGTATGTTATCGACAAATAACTACACAGTGAAGGTGACAGAAACTCGTGCACAGCTCAAAGAAAAAAAAGGACAAGGAGAAGAATATATCATAACACCACAGTTGTAAGCATCTATCATACACTAACTTCCACTGCCGGAAAAACATCCATCTCATCAACTTTATTGTTCACCTGGTACATAAGTCCATCTTTCGCGGGGTGTAATATCACAAGCACCAAGCCTCTGTCCACAAGCCCTAAGCTCTGCCTCTAACGAATTAACACCTTTTAAGAAGGCTATTCCCGAGAAACCGACATGATAAGACTTTCTATAATGGTAACAAAAGGAGGAACTAGCAAAGTCAAATGTAAGTAATCAAGGATAAAAGAAGACTACCGTTATTGTAAGGTTCCTGCCCTGACATTAACACTATCTACCCCTGACGTCGCACTGAAAGCTTAGCCAGAGTTGTTGTCTCATCCTACGATTTAGAAATGAATGGTAGTATGTTCCAAGGGATAACCCATGCAAGCAAAAGGGATGAGAAAAGAGCTGCAACAATAAAACTAAAACCATTTCTAGAATAGTATTGAGGAAGAAAAGGCTCAAAGATTGCCATGATTGTACAACTGAAGAAAATGATGCCCATTGTCCAACATACCTGAAGGATGCTCTAATGCTCCGGTTTTATGGTAGAGAAATTCCAAAATCAAGCAGAAAACTTTGTTCAGCTGCATCTATATGTTGAATATGCTCTCTAATAAGGCATCCAAGCGCTACTGCATACGCAATAGGATTTTAAGAACAATAATAAGTGGTGTAGAAAACCTTTTAAGATTTAACTGTCTCAAGTATGCAAAAAGAAATTCTTATATACTAAACATCGTTCTATAAGTTTTTCAACAACCTACATTCTCCCTTTGTCTCACTCATTACCCCCCATTTGCTTTTTGTACAAATATTAAGGAGAGGGAAACTTAGGCCCACTATCACATGAGAGTGTTTTGTGTAATTTCTGTGTGTTATCATTTACCCAAAATAGAAATGGGGGGAATTCACTGAGACGGAGGGAGTATAGATGTACAGGAAGAAGTAGAAGAACTTAACAAACGATTGAATGAACAAAATGGTAGTTAAAGATTGAGAAGCTAACCAAACAAGATTAGTCAAGAGCTTACATAGCTAGAGCAATAGTATCTGTTGATGAGAGAGCTCTAATGGTATAATATTGTTTTCACAGAAAAAGCTTAATTAGTCAGTCGAGCACCTCCACCAGCTAACATTAAAAGCAAAATCAAGCTGCTGAGCAGCGATTATGCCACCAGTAACTGTATTAGTTCCACCTCGTCTTCGGCAAAATGTTTAAATAAGTATAAGTGTGGATCTTCTTTTAACTGTAAGGCCAAAACATGTACAACGTCGTATATCTGTGAACATTCTGGATGACATCTTTCCTCCACACTAAACGTGTGATTTTTTCCATTGACTTGTATAACACTCTGTCCAGGAGATTTCTTCACCTCGTTACGTTTCATCAGTGCTCTAACCTTTGATACCCCATCCCACCTTCCTGCCGAGGCATACATATTTGCCATTTCCACATATGAGACAGCAGCTTGTGGCTCTAGTTCATACAGATGATAAGCTGCATAGTCACCAATATCCAAGTTATGGTGGATTTTACAAGCACCAAGCAGCGCACCCCATACACCTGCATCAGGCTTCACAGGCATTCTTTTAATGAATTCTAATGCTTCTTTCAAATTTCCTTTACGTCCAAGAAGATCAACCATGCAGGAGAAGTGCTCTAACCAAGGATTTAATTTATAGACTCTGGTCATCAGATCAAAGCACTCCAATCCTTTATCTAGGAAACCTGCATGAGTGCAGGCTTGAAGAACAGTGAGAAATGTTATGTGGTTTGGTTTCAAACCCAGCTCAACCATCCTGAAAAAGAGGTCCAGAGCTTCCACGAACTCTCCATTCAATGCAAGCCCAGAAATCATTGTGGTCCAAGAGACAATGGTTCTGGAAGGCATGGAGTGAAATAATTCTTTGGACTTATCTAAAAAGCCACATTTTCCATACATGTCAATAATTGCATTGCACACTATAACATTATCTCTCAGGTTGTTTGAGAGGGCATAGTTATCAAGCCATCTTCCTAATTCATGTGAACCTGTTTGGCCACAACCTGACAACAGAAACACAAGAGTCACAACATCAGGTCTCTCACCTGCCTCTTGCATAACCAAAAACAAATTGAATGCTTCATCTAACTTTCCTTTCTCAGCATAACAACCAATCATGACAGTCCAAGATATGCATGTTTTATATGCCATGCTCTGAAATAAATGCTGTGCTGCATCAATATCTCCACACTTGGAATACATAGTCAGTAAGGTATTAGCCACTGTAACATCATAATCACCCCCAAGCTGAATCACATGCGAATGAAGTAGCTTGCCGTGAGGTAAAGCCTCAGGTTGTCCGCATGATGACAAAAGGCTAAGAAACGTGCTAATATCAGGCTTAAGTCCAGCATGCAACATGCTCTGATATAGACCGAAGGTACGGCGATAGTTACTGAGCAATGCATGCCCAGAAATTAAAGAATTCCAAGAAACATTCGTCCTTAAGTCAGAGTCTATTCCGGCAAAAATCTCCTCTGCTGAAACCAAGTCCCGACACTTACCATAACCAGAAATGAAAGTATTGGCCAGAGAAACATCATTCATCATCCCGAAACGAATTCCCAATGCATGAGCACCCCTTATCAAATAAAGATTGTTCAATTCAATAACTGCTTGAATCAATCCTATAAGTGAGACTGAATCTGGGACAACCCCTTGAAGCCTCATTTCGTGAAAATGAATGAAAAACCTATCTACGAAACCAGACTGAGCAAACCCCAAAAGCATAGAATTCCACAAAGTGACATCCCTTTCTGACATTTTCTCAAACATTTTCTGCGCAGACTCCAGTTGCCTACATTTCATATACATATCAATGACAGCAGTACCAACAAAGATATCTGTCGAAAAGGGCGATTTCAGTATATCGGAATGTATTATTTCTGATTGCGTGACGTCTGAACTCTTGGCACAAGCTTTTGCAACAAAAGGAAAGGTCATTTTGTTAGGGGCAAGCCCAGATTGTTTCATCTGGCGATAGAGTATAAGGGCTTTCTTGGAGTTCCTATTGTTGACAGCTTCTCTTATCTGGGTGTTCCAATGTCCAACAGTTTCAAGTAGGTTCCAAGGTCTAGTCATTTCTCATTGTTCAACAAAACATAAGACAGCACCATCAAATTATACCCAACACCAAAACAAATGTATGAGCAGTGAGTGTGACTCACCCTAGTGATTACACAAGTGGTGACAGCACCTCCAAGCAAGAACTTCAACAGATGCTTCACAAACCACATTGACAAGAAATCCTTAAAGTCAGTTTTGCATTATAAAATAAACTAAGCACATTACAACAAAGAAAACAAGAAGAAGGCCTTTAGGAGAAATGATCTTTCAATCGGAGCTATTGTGTGTTATTGGAGGGTCCCACCTTTTCACAAGGCATTATCGTGATTTCCACTTTAAAAAGGAAGGCTAAACATGAGAAATGATCTTTCAATCGGAGCTATTGGGTGTTATTAGAGGGCCCCACCTTTCCAGGGCATTACGGTGATTTCCACTTTAAAAAGGAAGGGTAAACATGTCCACTAGTGTAAACAGTAGGGCTAGTGGGGTAATTTTTTTTTTTTGTCTTTTTGTGAGGGGCCCTCCAATCGTACCCAATAGCTGCAATTGGCCTATCATTCCTCGGGTAAACATATCCACTAGTGTAAAACAGTACGAATAGTGGGGTAATTTTTTTTGTCTTTCTCGCACCAATAGCGCAATAAACTATCATTCTTTAGTACAGTATAAAGTTGTCTATTACACCTAGCCCCTAGGCCCCCTACCCCTCAAGATTGTACTAACAGTCTATTTAAAGAACATTGTCTCTGTCTAGTTTAATGAACACAATGATGCCAGACACAGAAGTATGTCCAATTTTGTTTCTAAGGGCTAGATATTGAAAATCTCCTAATTCACGTAAGATGGCTTTGACCAGCGATCACTGTAGATGTCGCTCCTCAGGAGACGTACTATTTTAGCAAAACCGAGACATCTGAATTCGGCATGACGATAAACCATAAAAATACCGTTAGCTAGAAGTTTTAGTACCATCCATTGCTTCATAGATTTTGGCATGACCTCACAATTAAAGGGTGCAGTTCTCGAATTTCACAAGCCTTGTAGCAAGGAAAGTGCACCTTTCAAAATGGACTCTTATAATTTTCGGTCTCTACTAAACGCAAGTAAAAAAAGCATCACGTGATTTGCATAAATTTGCATAGAAACTTACACTTCGCACAAACTTTATAAAATCAAGTTCCACCTTGTTTAGTTCAATAGTGCACTATACACAGACTTCAAATACACTTTTATGCGGATTGGCTTTTCTATAAAAACTAGTTTCTTGGCCCGGCGATGTTCGGGGTTTTCTAAACTTTCATTTCAATAAATTATTATATATCTTTATTTTGATAGTTCCATTGTGTTTGGTTTTTTCATTCAAAAATGTGTCTTTATATAATTGATAATGATCATATGTAAATTATACTTTGATATATATAATTAGTAGTGGCAAGATTTATACTATATCGTTAATTAAAAGCTGAAAATAATGGTCTTAAATTTAGGAAAATTGGCATAGAAT
>CAAKMY010064325.1:3489-14173 GCA_901111285.1 Corrigiola litoralis
CTCTCTCCTTCCCTTGGTTTATGTGTAAAAGGCAAATGATAAGAACCCACTAGGACGGAGGGAGTAACAATTTATAATACTAAAATTAACTTAAGGTAACTAACTTGAAGAGACACTATATATTACTAAAGTTAGTGATTTCTTTATTATTTGTCATTATATATCATTTGTTGTTATAATGATAATAATAATAACTATAATAATAGTATAACACTTAAGTTATTATGTGTTATTATTGCTATTATAATAATTAACTAGACTTGATAAATAAACTAAATTGAACTAAACTCGTGAACTGAACTGAACTAGGGAGTCGAATTGAACTAAACTAGTTAACTAATATGAAAAACTAATAAATTGAACTAAACTAATAAACTAAACTGAATTAGTGAACTGAACTGAGCTAAACTAGTGACCTAATATAAAAAACATTAATGAGCTGAACTAGTGAAATGAACTTAACAAAAATAGTGAACTAATTTGAATTGAACTTGTGAACAGAACCGGACTAAACTAGTGAACTAAACTGGACTAAACTAGTAAACTAGACTTAGTTAATGAACAAAATTGAACTAAAGTAGTGAACTAAACTGAACTAATGAGTCGAATTGAACGAAACTAATGAACTAATCTGAACTAAAGTAAAGTAATAAATTGAACTAAACTGAACTAGTGAGCTGAACTGAGCTGAGCAAGTGAACTAATCCGAATTGAACTGAACTAGTGAGCTGAACTAAACTAAGCTAGTGAACTAATCCGAACTGAACTAGTGAAGTGAGCTGAACTAAACTAGTGAACTAATCCGAAATGAACCAAAGTAATAAATTGAACTAAACTGGTGAACGAACTGAAAGTGAACTAAACTAATAAATTGAACTAAACCAATGAGCCAAACAAAACTAAACTAGTAAATTGATCTGAATTGAACTAGTGAAATGGTCTTTAATTTGTTACTCACAAATAGATAATAATAAATGGTGAATAATGTTATTGACCAGAATTAACTTTTATAACAACGGTGATAGCACTGAAAAATATCAATCATATCAATAGAATAGTTATAGGAAGATAGTAGTCGTAATAATATATTTAATAGTAATGATAATAAAAACTATATATTAATCATAAATAGAATAATCGTCTTAAAAAGTATTATAATAATGACAATAACAGTTATATAAAGATATTAATAATAATGCAACAATGATGATGTTAATTATAATAACATAACTGAACTAAAGTTCACGGAATGGGGCTGAACAGTAATGAACTGAATTGAATGGAACTTAACAAAACTGAACTGAACTAAATGGAACTGAATGCAGCTGAACTGAACTGAA
The DNA here is from genome assembly GCA_901111285.1 of Corrigiola litoralis. NCBI lineage: Eukaryota > Viridiplantae > Streptophyta > Magnoliopsida > Caryophyllales > Caryophyllaceae > Corrigiola > Corrigiola litoralis. The sequence goes on from CAAKMY010064325.1 coordinate 4,830, forward strand.
CTGAACATGGAACTGAACTAAACTGAACTGAACTAAATAGAACTAAATGGAATTGAACTGAACTGAACTGAAAGGAAATGAAAATAAGTTGAAAAGAACAGGGCCTTACATAAGTATAAATGCACGTTGTTGATGCTAAATTGACTAAATGTTTTGTGGCAAGCATAAGCGCAAAAAGAAATGATTTCGTTTAGGGGAAATGGTAAAATGTTTTTCCGCTCAAGTATAAGCGCGTAATATTCGGAAATGTTTTTCGTCTCAAGTATAAGAGAGTGTTTTGAATTTTGAATTTTGAATTTGTATGTAAATTCATTTCATGCAGCATGTAATTCAAGAATAAGAATGCGTACTTGTCGGATTTATTTTTGGCTATCTGTTATCGTATGTTTGGCGTTAGGATCGCTCAGGGACCCGTCAAAATTGTCAAAGCTGGCGTCAGAGGCCAAATAATCCGAATTGGGAAGCCCCCAATGGATAAATGACGTAGATAAGGGAAATCTGAGTGGACCAGAGGGAGGCTGCATGCCACCTGGCGCCACATAAGCAGGCGCGGGCCCTGGAGCCTACAAAAGGTGGCGCCCACCTTTTTCTTCTTTTAATGGGCGGTTTTTGCAAGGGGAGGCCGAAAACTTCATTTCCTCTTCCTCCTTCACCATTTTCGGCACCTCTAAGGTCCCAAAACTCCATTTTTGCTCCATTTTGCAAGGTTAAATAGCATTTAAAAGTGTTAAGGTATGACTTCTAACACTCCAATTTTGTTTTCTTGTTGATTTATGATGGTTTTGAGCAAGAATGGCTAAGTAAGAATGTTATTGAACTTAGGACCACCATTATTGGAGTTTGGAGCTTCCGTTGACGAAGCCACTTGAGTAAGCGTTGTTGGGCATATAAGGTACGTCCCTTTGAAATTTGGTATCATTCCATTGAGTAGATTAGGAAATCCAATTTTCAGTTTTAGCCTTAATTAGTCTTTAATTAAGCTAATTATCATGATTAGTGTGAATCATGATTTTTATGTATGAGATGCATACTTAGAGAACAAAACCCATGTTTAAGTGTAGACATGAATTTTTCTAGGTGTTTAAGGTGTACTTATCACGTTTAAGTAACCTTTCAATTAGGATTAAGGCCTAATTAGAGGTTTAGGGGATAAATCTTGGACTCTAGATGAGCCAATCTGCTTAAATGAGTTGGTGTAACCCATTTAGAGCATAGTTTTGATTTTAAGAACCCTTTTGTGTTTGTCGCCGTTTAGGATGGCTAATATGAATGCTCCTAAGCACCCTCGAGAAGAGGAGGAGGACTATGCTAGGTTTCCTTATGACCCGTGGAGCCCAAACAACTTGGTTTTGCAGTCTGACTACTACAAATCCCTTGTTTTTTCGACGCTTTTTTAGTTAAATCTTGACATTAAAAAGCGTCGATATATTTCTTCTTGACGCGTTTAAAAAGCGTCAAAATTTTCAGTGTCACTATTTGTGACGCTTTTATGCGTCAACTAACTTGACGCTTTTATGCGTCAACTAACTTGACGCTTTTATGCGTCAAACATACTATTGTCGACGATTATAGTTGTCACAATTATCGACACCATCTAGCGTCGTGCTATGTAAATTGACACTAAAAAGTGTCTGGAAACTTTGTAGGCCTTACTAGTTCATTTGGCGGTAACCATATCTGACGGTACAAAGCGTTAATAATTTCCATTAAAATTTTTAAAAAAAGATCAAAATGCTTATTTTTTCCAAATTTTTTATACATATGAGATTTAATTTGTAATATAGTTCCTCATGCCCAAACACAAAGGTACAGTCCTCTCAATCTTTCATACTAAAAAAAAAAAAAAAACAAACTCAATCAATATATCAATGTCACCAGAGTGCAATACATCCTCAATAATACATAACCACATGAATGACTTATACAAGTCCCTTCATGGAGCATCATGTAGTAAAAATTGCTAGTCCGTTCAAGACTTGTTTAACCTTCAAAAAAAAAAATTGACAAAAGTGTTAGAAATATTAAAAAAAAAAAAAGTGCAGTAGTCAATATCATGCAAATGGTGGAGAGAGCAGTGTCGGAGAAGCAACAAACATCCTCAAACACTTACTAGGTTCATGACAATGACCTCTGTTGCAACACCTTTTCTCTCCTTAAGAAGCCCAGTCAAAGCTTCTCAAACCCAGCTATGCTTTGTACTCTATCTTTTTATTTTCTTCATTCTTATAAGAACCAAGTGTCATGACTGCTCGATAAATGATGAATTTACGACCTTTTAACCTCCAAAATAGAAAAGAAAAATATATAAGTCACACCGTTTATAAAATGGTTAGAAATGGAAAGGAACCTTACTGAAAAATTAGAAATTAACAAGGAACAGTTACATTAGACCTGTGCATAATGTAGAACCTGATCCATGAAACAATACAAGTGAATGAAATGCGTTTAGTTTTTTATTACACTATATCTTTACAAAAGATATATAAGATGTATCCAATCATTCTTACTACCTCCACTTACATGAGAGAAATAAGAAACAGGACAACACGACTAGCCAACAACATCACTTGAAGCTAGCAAACAGATAAGAGAATGAATGCCTAAATTAGACAAGAGCTATGATATAGTGGCATCTGTAAAAATTATCCTAGAAAATAATGGAAAATATAAGAGGAAAAAAATTGGCATACAAACATGTAATAGAGGAGAGAATGAGGAAGTACAGAGAAAGAAAACATGACATAGACTAAATTTACTGCATCAAGTGACAATTTCCGCCTTCTAATATGAAGTTCATATGTATGAGAATACAAAGTGCATGTACGTTGAAGGCGAATCGGTCACATAAGGATGAGACCTCAAACCTTATTTAATTATATACAAAGTTTGGTGCCTCGGCAAAAGGTGACGCAGAGCATGTATGAAGGACTTCTGCATCAAGAAATTGATGTAGAAAAAAGGCAGTATGAACAGGCCGTAGAGTTCTGCAGCAATGGCAATAAATCACTAAAATACATCCATAAACTATAGGTAGGAACACAAAGACTTGAGAATATAAATAATCATGAACGAGAAGCTTCGATATATTTCAATATATTTCACTAAAACACATCCATAAACTTTCAGTGTTGTATGTGTCCAATAACCTACTACTACAATTGGGATCCTCAAAATAAGCAGCGACTCTAATTCTCCATACAAGTACATCTGGGCACCTCGTTGCGTCATCACATATAGCTAAAGTAATTGTTCTTGTTACAGTTTCTACCTCAAATGCATTGCAGATAACTAAGAGCCATGAAAACTTAAATGTAAAGATGTGTCAATCTTGATCTTGACGAGAGCTAATAGCAACAATTTTGCAAAATTCATCACTAGCTAGGCAATCTAGGTCATGTTTCAACCTTATCGGATATCACCATGGTATTTATACTCCGGACTACAGAAACAATAACTCACATAGAACTTATAATCTTTCCTGGAATTCCATGTACTTATATTAAAAATTTAACTTAAATAGTATACAATGTATTGTCAAATCATGCCTAAGCGGTGTCCCCGAGCCTCGTAGAAATCAATATGAGTGACAAAGAACATATTTGCACAGCCAATCCTTATAAAAATTTATCCTTATCATTTAATGATCAGAATCTATAAAACATAATCATGCTCAGAATATATGAAGCACTTATCGTTTAAAAGTGGTACAAGGAATAAGGCATACCTTTATAACAACAAACATTCATGAAAGGTCTGTTTACAAAGACTAGGCATGATGAAATCATAAATCGCCTCCAGTTTGAGCACCTGCAGAAAAAATAAGTTCATCAGCATACAACCATCATTGGCATTTTAAAAAAGCTTGACCTTGGGGGGTACTAAGTCTTGAAAAGCATTGGGAAGGACACAATTCTGTCCAATTCCTTGCTATATGGCAATGAACATCGCATTAAAATGCAACAAAATGGCTCACAAGTACTCCAAAGTTTTTTTTATACAAAATAAATTACTAGTACAATTACATTTGATATAAACGATTCTATAGTACCATACTATTTGGCTTCTGCTATACAGTGAGTTAATAAAAAATAGTCCACTTCAGTTCTTAAAAGAGATTTCATGATACTGAGTATAAAATAATTCAAGTACCATGCCCATGATCACGTGAACGATTTATCAATTTAAAACCATTATATAAGCCCTAACTGTTTACCCAAAATTGAAATATAAAACACAAACACCATAAGCATTTAGTAAATTCCATTAATAGAAGCGAAAAATTATTGGGAGAAATTGAATGCCAACAATATAGGGTAACAAACAAGAACCTTGACATAATATTAACGAATTTCTTGAGATTAACAAAAAAAAAAAAAAAGAAAAATCAAGAAAGAGGAACCTGAGTTGTAGTTTACGGGAATTACCAGCACCATTAGATTTGGTCTTAGATTCACCTGAAAAGAGAATTAGGGTCTGAGTTTGATTCTAGAAAAAAAATGACGATACGGGCTCCAAACAAGAATTTCGAGAGAGTGAAATGTAACTAACACAATTTAACTTTACAATAACGAAAGTAAAGAGAAAAAGAACCTCGGTTATACACTTATAAGGTAGCTTCATGACGTTGAACTTGCTAGGGGAAAATTCAGATCTGGGTTCATTTGGAATAGGATGGCTGAGATATGGGGAAGCATTCCTTGTTAGTTGTTATGACCTTAATTAGGGGAAGCAATGAAGGTGGTTTTTGGAAATGGGAGAGGTTAATGATCGAACGTGGCCTCATGGATTCACTTTTCTCTTTTCACTTTTTTTTTTCCATTTTTTAATCTTAGCTGGCATTCTATTTTTTAGGCCCAAACCTATATTGACGCTGTTTAGCATCAGATACTAGCGGGAAACTTCCCGCACTGCACATTTTATGCGACACTCAATTAAAGCGTCATTAAAAACAGGAATTTGCAGTAGTGCGATGACCATGTCTATGCTAGAGCTCGAACTAGCAACCCGATATGGCTTTTCTGTCTGAATTTTCCTTCGTATAGATGTACTAAGTTCTGTTCCTTAGTGTAATAAGGTTGTCTTGCCTGTAAGATGCTGGTGTATTTCGGGGTTTTAGTAAAATCAGGGATGTTCAAACTCTGTGGCATGAGGCACTTCCTGAGGCTGTGAAGGAAGTAGTGAGATATTGTGTCTTTGAGCCTTTTATCCTTGGTTTAGGATCTTTATTCCGTGATTAGTCGGACATGCGTCTTCTGAGAGCCTCATTTGAGCGGTTGGGATACTACCAACACCGTGCATACTCCTACAGGAGAGTTCTTTGTCACCCGTGTTGACTTTGCTTATCTTACGGGTCTAAGGTTTGGAGGAGAGCCAGTGTTGTGGGATTATGGCCTCCGTAACTACCAGCCCTTTGCTGCTGAGATGCTAGGCCCTAGTGTAGCTACTGTTGGAGAGCATTAGTTTGCTCGCGAGGTGTTGTATGAGATCTTGGCGGGGGGGAGACATTGCTGGTACTTCCACTGCTCAGCATGCACGGTTGTTCATGCTTTATCTCATTTATGCCACTATTTTCAGTAACTGTGGTAGTAGGGTGTTCCTTCGACTGTTGCCTTCGTTGAGGGACTTTGATAGATTTGGACAGACTGACTTGGGTCGTGCTGGCTATGCTACCTTTGTCTGGTATGTTCGTCGATGTGTGCGGTCGAACAGTCTAGTGAGCAACATTGGTTGTTGTAGTCTCTGGAAGATTATCGAGGTAATTCTCTTTCTTGTTTGTGATTTCCTTATGAGATGTTGTTGTATTGAAACTCATTTCGTTTGTTCACTTTATCGCAGCTGTGGCTATTCTCAGTCTTTCCAGGCATCTTCGATCTTGAAGGTTATGCCCCTTTGTTTCCAGCATGTGCTCGCTGGGGAGATACTAGGCATCCTAGACGAATGACAGTCATGGTTATGCGAACTCGGATGCGCAATTTAACACTAGCTCAGGTATTCCTTCTTACGTACCCTTGCAGTTTTGTCATTACTGACGCATTCATGTTGTCTAACTTGATTGTTAACAGGTGGAGTAGAGACCTTGAAGACATCTTGAGGAGGTTTGGGGTCAGACTATAGCTCCTACTGATGCTTTTTCTCGTCCCAGGGTCCTGTTGGTAGGAGATCGTGGTCCTGTGTGGTGCTTGGGAGAGAGACTTCTTCACTAGGTGGATGGTGCACCATTGTTTCGCGTACCCATAGACCCGGCTGCGTCTAGGTTTAGCCAGATGATTGCAGATGTTGATTTGGCAAGCTATGATGCTTATGCCTACTTGACGCAGCAGATGGACTATGATTTCTTCATCGCCACACGCCTGGCACCTGTGGCATATGGTCCTAATGAGGAGACTAGGATGGCCAGAGACTTGCCTATCCCTCCACTTGTCCTTAAGTACAAAGATGATAGGGGTAGGAATGTTGTGGAGCCTATCCCTTTGGTTACTCTTGAAATTGACATGGGCTTCCCTTTGCCTGAGGGCACTACTTAGTAAGTGTCACTTTGTATTTTGTTTTCTTTTGCTTGAGTTAGTGTAGAGTGCTAACCCTTGAATATACATCAGGTGGACGTACGTTCTTATACCATCATGGCGAACCATGCTAGCTCTTGGAAGAGTAAGGCTCAGTCCTTTTCTATGAGCTTTAATAAAGCAATCTCGCATGGTCGTAGTCGTCAGACTAGATCGGATAGGAGACCTCCTAAGCCTAGTCAAAGTCGAGATCGTGCTGAGCAGCCTTGTCATGAGTCTGCTGATGTTGTTTTCTGATGCCCCGACTGGTTCTCGGGAGCCGATTGCTGCTGTCCGTCTTAGGTGGGTTCCTCCTTAGGAGGACTTTGATAGTGCTAGGTATAGCGCATATGAGTAAGATTCAGAACCTTGGACTAGTGTGCCTGCTAGATTTTTCATGGACACTAATAGTTACATGAGGCCATGCTCCGAGTCTAGTGGACCTTCTGGCTTTTTCAGTTCAGTTTTATGCGGGTGCTAGCACTAGTGTACCTGATGATGCGGCCCCGAGCGAGGTTCGCGATGTGGATAAGGATATTGCTGATGCTTGGCATAGTTTTACCAGAATTCAGTGATTTGTTCCTGTTTTATTCGTAGTAGTCGTGTACTACGAATATTTTAGTATTGATGTACTTGCATTTGGATAGGCTTTTTGTGTGCCTGTCCGTATCTGTAGTAAGCTGTACTACTTAGCATTTTTTCTAGATGATTAAGACATATTTGACCTTGTTTGACCAAGAAAATGTTTAACTTTTCATTTGTTATAAATATTTGGAGTACAATTTATTTTGCAAAAAGTTGTAGCGGTACCCTCTTCCCCAAAATAAAAAGAATGAAAAGTTGTAATGTTGGAGTAGATGGCTTTTTAGGAGGTTAGCTTCCCCAAAATAAAAAAGAATGAAGAAAATAAAGTGTTTTTATGAAATAAGTAGAAATTTCATTAATCCATTTCATTACAACATGAAACATTAGCCCAAAATGTTCGATATCATGAAAACGCGCGTCTGAAGTCCTGCTGAAGCAGAATTGGGCATGTCGCCTAGAAAGTAGGTGCCAGCCTTAGCGCCTAGTGTGAGCGCAAAAGGCCCCGGTTTTCTATATGTTTCGAAGGTCGAGGGTCACGCTCGGGAACCATCGCGTAGGGGCGGGTGCTGGCAGGGCTACGGGCCCATGGACCAGTCCTTGGATTTTCCGTTTCCCAGCCATTTGCATGGCTGAGTTCCTATTGCGGGGCTGTGCAGCCCGGTTGGCAAATGGGGGGGTGGGGGTGTACCAAGCAAAGAACATAGGGGAGTGAGATCAAGAGCTTTGCGTCGGTGCGTCGTCACTGACGACGCACGCCTGAAGCCCATTACCACGACGCCACCTTTTGCGCAGTACAGGAAAACTAGTAGTGCGTTGTCAGTGACGACGCAGAAGGTAGAAGCAAGCGGTGCCTTTGACCTCTTTATGCTGTCTCGTTCGGATCGGAGTCGCCACCAAGAACTTGCGGTGTCTCGAGACCGTTTGCCTTTTGGATCTAGCCTTATGACCTGTGAGCGCAACGGGACCCCGTAATGTCGTTTAGATGTGTAGGGAGGGTCACGCTCGGGAACCACCGCTTAGCGGCAGGTGCTGGAAGGGCTAGGGGCCCTTGACCAGTCCTTGGATTTCTCGGTTCCCAACTTTTCAGTGGCTCTGTCCTATTGCATATTGGCAGAAAGGGGGGTGTGCCAAGCAAAGCACGAGGGCCTACAGGTTCTGAGCCGCCACTGGCGGCTCAGAACCTGTTTTGGCGCCACCAGTGGCGGCGCCAGGCTCACGATGTGGGGAGGCAGTGCGGTGCCTTTGCCCTCCTGTGGTGCTATTTCGGAGTTAGACTCGCCACCAAGAACTTTCGGTGTCTTGAAAACCGTATGCCTTTCAAATATAGCCTCATAGATCAAAAGGGACCACGAGATGTAGAATTCGAGGTGGGGCAGCAGCTCGAATCTGAGCACCTCATGGGTGACTTGTATGATAATGCGTACCACAAATTCAGATTCGGGAGCAAGGTTACCAACTAGGGGTCGATAAGGTGTACCGTCATAGCCAGTTGCATTAACTCTACTATTAGCCTTACAATTAGTCCATTTTAACAGTTTATATCATGTAATAAGTAAACACGTAAATCTGCCTAAATATATGAAAATAATAAAGAGATGTGGGTTTGGCCCTCAGGAAACCGACGGCAATGCTTTGCGCTTGGACGCGCGAGGTTTCTGAACTGCGAGGGTTGGTCTAGCAAGAGGGGACTTTGGTCCTCTCTTCGCTATTGTGAGTAGTGTGTACTCAAGTAGGGATGTGTTTAGTTTTGTGAGGTGAGGTATGAAAAGTCAGATTAGGGTTTTTTGAGTGCAGAGAGTGCTTTCGTGAGAGAATGAGGGAATCTCAGAAAAATGATAAAATTGTCGACTTGTTCACCCCGAGCCAAATGGAGCTCGGGGGGTATATATAGTGGAGGTCCATTTTGGCGCCGCCAGTGATGGCGCCAAAATGGACTCTTCACTGATTGGCCAGATTGTGATATTTAGGCCAGAAATGCATTTCAGCTCAAATGCTATTTTCAGTGTTTGAAGCTATCCGCGGCCGGTGTATTTTGTGGAGTGTTTGTATGGAACACTGTTTTAGTGAATTTCGGAAATGCTGAAGTCTTTGTCTATCTGAAATTGTTGTGGATCAGATTGCAAGTCATTATGTTTGACTGTACTGCTAAAGGCTGCTGGCCATTTCTGAAACCTCGGAGGTAAAATGGACTTCGGGTAACATACTGAAAGTTGGGCT